>PVHY01028665.1:0-14982 GCA_004024945.1 Uropsilus gracilis | reverse complement strand
GTAAAACCAAATGGAAAAGGTTTTGGTTTTGTTTCATTTTATTTTATTTATTTTTGAGACTATGTTGCTATGTTGCACTGGGTACCGCAGACTCAAGTGATCCCCAGCCTTAGCCTCCCAGGTAGCTGGGATTACAGGTGCCCACCACCACACCCAGCTGCTTTTTCGAGACCAGATCTCACTCTGTTGCCCAGGGTAGTCTTGAACCCGCGAACTCAAGCGATCCCAGGCCTCTTGCCTCCCAGCGCTTGGACAACAGGCATGTGCCACCATGCCCAGCTGGGAAAGTTTTCAGTCTCACTGTGCCCTCTCCCCTGCAGACTGATAGTCTTGCATGGAGAAATAGATGTTAGTCTTAGCCTCTAGGGACGGTATCTCTGCCAATAAAATGGAACCTACTGCTGGTTGTGGGAGAAGATGACCACAGGCGTTTTATCCTCAGGGCTGCCTGTTGACTGGGCGCCCAGTGGCTGGGGGAATCGCCCTGCCCCCCTCACTCTCCTTAACCCCCCTGCCCCCACCCCTCCATCACTGCAAACACTCCCGCACCCTGCTGACGCCCCTCTCTGCTTCTGTGGCAGGTACCTGTTTGCTCTGCAAGTGAAGCAGGACCTGGCTCAGGGCCGGCTGACGTGCAACGACACCAGCGCTGCTCTCCTGATCTCGCACATCGTGCAGTGTAAGTTCTCTCAGCGGCTGTCAATGCTGGGGGGGGCCTCGGGCCCATCCATCTAAACAGCCATCGCGTCTGTGTGATCTGGCTGTGGGCGTGAGTGCCTCTGCATAGAAAAGGGTGCTCCTGACTTGCTGTATCAGGGGTGCCCCAACTTTAGCCCCTCCCAAGGTCTGGTACACGTTGTTGTTACCTCACTTGTCTCAGAGGAGGAGCTGGGGTGGACGAGAGTCAGGTTGCTCTGTGCTTGACCCGTCCTGCTCTGGGGTTTGCTTTCTTCATTCCGTGCCACACACTGCAAACGTCACTCATCGAGGCTTTGCTACTGGCTTCTGCTCTCTGGAATGCAGCGCAGCAAGATGCAAGGGGCCTGGTCTAAATCCCAGGGATCTCGGAAACTGAATGCCTTAAACTTCTCGATCTAGACAAACTTAGATGATGTTTATTCCAGGATCTCCTGACAGCACACCTGGGACCTTTTGTCCCCCTTAGCCAAGGGAGTGTCTGAACCTGAAAACACGCATTCGGTTTCAGCAAGGAAAATAATTCTGTGCACAGACCCTCACCAACGTGTATAAACTCGAGTATAACAGGTGCTGTGGCACCGGGCACAGTGGCTCGTGCCTGTAAGCTTCAGCCTATGAAGCGGCCGGGGCTAGGGATCGCGGTTCCAGTCCCGCCTGGGGCCCGTAGCGAGACCTAGTTCCAAAAAAATAGCTGAGTGTGGTGATGCATGCCTGTAATCCCAGCTACCTGGGAAGCTGAGACTGGGGATGGCTTGGGTCTGTGGTACCCCCGGGCAATGAGAGCCTGCGGTTCCACGGGCAAAAATAGCGAGACTTAGTTTCAAAACAAAACAAAACAGGTGCTGCGCTACCCTTAGTGTTCTCAAATCTCCATCCCATGCTATGTCGTCCCATTAGACCAGAGCTGTCCCATCGGATACCTGCCCAGTTACAAGACTTCCAGAGGTGTATGGGACACATCACACCTGGTATTCAACACTTGCCTTAGTCTGTAGGATGAGGCACTTGGCTAGTGGGTGCTTAAACATCTTATGTTTTATCCGGACATTCTTGAAGGTTTCTTATCCATTTGGAGGATAATGTGAGAAAGAAAGCAGCCCGCGTAGAGGGATCCTTTTTGAGACCTGTGCGCCAGTGCTAGCTGTGCGTATCACCTCATTGAATACGCTCAGGGGCTGTGTTGCTTCTTCTCTCAGTTCATAAAGGAGGATGCTTTGACACAAAGCCACCTGCCTTTAGCCTTCGCTGTTGGGTCTCCCTTCCCCACACAGTGATACCAGAGAGAGGAGGAGGCCTTCACACCAGGCGGACCTGAGATCATGAGTCGACTGATAACCCTGGTGGTTCTAACCCACCAACCGGTTTCTTTGAGAACTTGCAAGTAGTGGGATCTTTGTCATAGATCTTGGAAAGCTGAATACTGGCATAGTCCTCAATCTGTATCAGGCGCTACGTAAACGACCCTTCTGCTTCAGCGTTGTTCACCTGTAGGCTCCCTTTGCAAACAAGGGGAAGCTTACACCTGAAGCTTTGTTCCTGGAAGAGGAACTTCCTAAAATGTGTCTGGCCTGGGTTTTTGTAAGAAGAGAAATTAACTTGCTCTGACTATTCCTGATCCATTTCGATGATCGATGTGCCTCCGCTCGCCTGTGCTCTTTCTTAGCACAGTGACACTCACATATGTTCAAGGAAAGGCTGCAAGAGCCCAGATTGCCATGTGCTCCACCTAGCAGGCCCCGCTTCCCTGGATATCAGCGAGGAACCTGGATCCCCTGAGAATCCTGTCCCCCAAAGATGGCAGACAGGTTCAGAAGCGCTTCTGTTGTTTGCGTGCCTGTGGGGGCGTGGTCCTGAGACAGAATTCTAATATACCTTTGATATTGATAAGTCCCCCCTTCTGCATTTGTGTTTTTAGAAACTAGGTCTCGCTATGTTGCCCAGTCCCGAACCCCTGGACTCAAGTGATCCCTAGCCTCAGCCTCCCAGGTAGCTGGGATTACAGGTGCATGCCACCACACCTGACTCCCACTTCTGCATTTTAAGCTTCCCATAGAGCCAGCCACAGGAGGTGGCCTTGCTCAGATTAGGTTTTTATTTATTTATTTATCCTCCCCCCTTCCACTTTATTTATTTTAGTAGTAAGTATAATCTTTATTTTATTTTTCATAATATTATTTATTTCACTTTACATCCTTATCCACCCCATGGTTCTCCCACCACCTTTATCACCCATGAACCATCATCTTATTCTTTTGCGCCCCTCCGACCCCCTCATGTTGCTGTGCTTCAACTTTGCTAAAAATTATTTTAAAATTTTCTCGTTTGTTTTCCCTTTGTCCCTCATATAAGTGAGACCATCCAGTGTTTCTCTTTTTCTTTCTGTCTTAATTCTGCTAGTGTGATTCCTTCTAGCACCATCCATATTACAAGGTATTGATTTAAATGATGCATGTTGTTTAAATGATGATTTAAATGATGACTGTTTCCATTATCAGTAAGATTGGAGGAGCTGATTCAACTTGTCCTCCTTTTGCCGAATCCCTGTGGGTGCTCACGGGATGCTCATCTCCAGATGAGCTTGTTTGTGACCTCAGCATATGCTGAGGTTTGTTGTTGTTGTTTTTTAATTTCCCTGTCTTTCCTTTGCATATATGAAGTCATTTTCCAGGCCTTCTGTATTTGTTCACTTGCTTCTGTTGCTGCCCATCTATATGTATAGTCCCTGTGGTATTTCCAACTTTTCTTTTTCTCTGCTTATATCTCACTTCAGTCACATGAGCTGAACAAGAGCGCCTTGATGGAAAAATAAGTGGAAGGCTCAGTAGAGCGCCATCTTGCGGGGGGGGGGAGGGTGTGTGTGTCTGGTCGTGTGTCCCCGTCCCGTTCCCCCACCCCCACCCCCGAGCATTTGAACACCGGGTCTGTCCAAGCATTTCCTCATGAGAGTTCATGGAACAGAATGACAACGCTTAGTGTGGGGGTGACTCCTACCTTTTTCTTTGCTGCAATAGACTGCTAAGGAGCTCACCAGAGACTTGAGCTAATATGACATTTTCACATAGATATTTGGACTATTAAGCTATTAAATATTATTAATCATAATATTAACACTAATATTCATAATCATATATAATTGTGATCATATAATATACAATCATAGTTATAACATTAATTTTAACATGTATAATAATTATAGTAATGTTAATTATTATTGATATTCCAAACATTTGTAATAGTAAGCTATTAAATATTACAAATATTATTAATTATACTATTAATACTAGTATTATTTATGATTATATATAATTATGATTATATGACATAATCATAGTTATATTAAGTATAACATTGATAATTACATTAATATTAGTGTTATTATTAATATTCCAAATACCAGTATTTGGAGTATTAAGTCACATCTCAAATAGTTTTTCATTCTCTTCAAACGTAAGGAGGAGCCTGGTTCATATTTCAGAGAACACACGGGGAAGAAAAAAAATGCATTCACAGTGTTGGTGCCTTTTTAGGAGGGTGAGGAAAGGCATGTGGCTCGTTCACTGCATGGACCTCGGGGCCAAAGGCAAGACGGGGGTCTCACCTCTCGCCTCACACTGTGCAAGAGTGTGTTCCTGTGGGCTAAGAAGCTCACAAAAACCAGCACTGGGGTGCTTTCCCCACTAGGCAGCCAACCTTCATTATTGCAGATTGTGTATTTGCACAATAGCATGCAATTCAATTGTGTGTAGCCCCCAAACCAATACTTGGGGTGCCCGCATGGTTGCTGCTCCCCACCCATACCTTCCCGGCTGCCGTGAACCCTCCTGCCTCTCTGTGCAGCTGTCCTAGTGAACAGGTGTCCTTGTGCGGTCCATTTAATTACACGCTTTTGGCATCTTAAGCTTTTCGTGGGTGCTTCCCTGGCTGTCGTGGGCCCCAGGCGGCCATTGCGCACCCCCAGAGTGCTCAGGCACTCTCGAGTGTTCCCCGAACAGGGAAGCTGAGGTTCGCCTTTGGGGAGTTGGCTAAGCTTGGTCATTCAGACAGGAGCGATGGGACTGTCAGCCCTGGTCTCTGTACATGAACCAGCAGTAGGTGTAAACTAGGATATCTCTCAGCAGAAACACCCACAAAGCGAGGCCCTTGATGAAAGGGGTCCTTCCAGAGTCTGGCAGAGACCTAGCCCCCTTTATTTCCCCAGAACATGACTTAGGATTGCCTCACGGCAACTTGATGCAGTACAGCTACTGCAGATAATAGCAACGAGCTGCACCCTTGGGTGCAGGATGAAGGAAATGCAGCGCCATGGTCATCAGAGTGACCAGCGAGGATGAGGATGCCCTCGCCCCCACCTCCGTGCACGACATTGTGGCGACTCTGGTTAGGGAGAGAGGGGTTAGCTCAGAAAAGAGAGTTTAAAAGTAGCATTACTGACCTTTTCGGACTAGCAATAGGGAGCTAGCGAGTGACCATCTTCTCAGTGGTCCATTGGGGCCAGGGGAGTGGTCCCTGATCTGTGCAGAGTGGATATTCTCTGTGGGTGTGATCACAGATAAACCACACTCCATGTGGTGGCTGACAGTGCCTGGCTCAGCATGGCTGGGCAAAATGTCAGGTCTCACGGCAAATGTTCACCTGCTTTTACTCAGAGCAGCTGGGCTGTTTGCCGGGTTACTCTTCTATAGATAAACACTGATGAGATTTCCCAGCTGACCTGTCATTTTTGACAACAGGACCACAAGGAACCTAGTCACTGTTGGAAACCAAATTAGATTAGGTCCCATTATACCCATTTGCAATCATCTTATCAGCACACAGTAAAGCTTTTGAGGTGTGACTCGCAACTGTTCTGTGTAAGCGTTTTCTAAGCTGATTTTGTAAAGTCCTGGAACTCATTGTCATCATCCTCATGATGACGATGTCTGCAACAGAAGTCACCCCCAGCTGGGCAGGAAAGACGCAACCCAAGAGTGTTAAGGGCTAAAGCTGGGTGAGCCTGAAGTCTCCTTTCCAGTGTTACAGATGAGGAGGAGGGGAAACCTTCAACTTAGGTTGCTGTAGTAGAATATGGCCTCACTTCTTGGGACTGAGGTGGTAATGTAGAATGGTGACATATGTCTGAAGAGACGTGAACTATATTCCTACAACGTGCAGTGTTGTGAGCCAACATGACCGCTATTAAAAAATAACATAGGTTATAAATAAGTAAATCCTCACATCCACCTCTCCTGACATCTAATTTGCACAGTTCTCACCAGATGGGAGGGCCTCATGCAGTAAGCTGGCGTCTGGTTTGCCAGGGCATATTCTACTGGGAATATATTTATATTATATTAATTATATCATATTATACATTTATTATATTTTTATTATGTTATATCATGCTATGTCATATTATATAATATTCTGTAATTATATCTTAATAAATATATCATTACTACTACATATAAAATGATAATTATTAGATGTATTATATTTATTATATTAAATATAACGCTGAAATACATAATATTAAATGTACTAAATATAATTATATGTTAATCATATGTGCTTCCACCTCTGTTTCTTTGTAGCTGAGATTGGGGATTTTGATGAAGCCTCCGACAGAGAGCACTTAGCGAAAAATAAGTACGTACCTCAGCAGGATGCACTCGAAGACAAAATCGTGGAGTTTCACCATAACCACATGTAAGTCTCACGCGTGGCCCCCTGTCATCTCGGAAATGTTTCTGTACTTCTGGTTCACAGGCATTGTACACACACACACACACACACACAGAGCACACAACATGTGCACACACACTTGGGGAAAATTGCATAAAGGGTGAGGAAGACCTGAGGTTCCTGGGGTAGTCGCTGACCTGCCTGGACCCAGAGGCAGCTTAACCACTCAAGCCCAGAGCTCTGGGCTCCTTTCTTACATCCCTGTAAGACTGGAGTCTGCCTGGAATTTGAGGACACCTGGGCAGTGGAATCAGTGGGACCGTGTAAGAACAGTTAGCAGGAAATCCAGAAAAGGACATGCTATGTAAACTGGGGACCGAGTTCGGGTTTGATGAAAGTCTAGAATTTTTCTAACAGCTCCGTCTTGTTTCCCTTCCATTTCGGCCGCCTGGGAAGATGGCCCCCAGATGCTCTGTGCCTTTTGATTTTGCTGTTTGAAGGGAGGTGCTGGGTCCCGGGGACAGCCTCAAAGAGTGCCTTGAGCTTGGCTTGCAGGTTTAGGTCTGCGGTCAGCAGTTGGACACTTGTTTGGACACGATGGTGTTTTGCGTGCCTATGACCCTAAAGGAAACTGAGATTCAAAAAAACTGGGCAAGTGTGAGATCGGCTTTGGGTTTTGTGTTACCCAAGAAAGAAAGCTTTTGTCCCATCCCTCGACGTCGCAATGTGCTGAATGAGAAGCTGGGTGTCATCTGATCAGGGCGCCCCATTGTTTATCAGGAGATGCCTTTTCATTTCCCAAGAGAAGCAGCTTAATCTCAAATTTATAGACACAGGGAATTCAAATCTTCTGGCCTTTCGCTTTAATTTTTTGTTTTGTCAGTGGACAAACACCAGCAGAATCGGATTTCCAGCTCTTGGAGATTGCCCGCCGCCTGGAGATGTACGGGATCCGGTTGCACCCAGCGAAGGACAGGGAAGGCACTAAGATCAACCTGGCTGTGGCCAACACCGGGATTCTAGTGTTTCAGGTGAGACCATTGAGAGCACAGCCCAGTCTCATGGTGATGGTGAGATAGCCACTGCACCTTCCACGCTGCACCCAGGCTGGGTGGCCGGGTTCAGACCGCGGCTGTGATTGAACAGGGAACGTCTCACCTCCCCTCAGGATTTGTGTTTCTTTCCCAGCCCTCAGCTTCCAGACTCCATGCCACCTGGTCTCACCCGGCTTGGGGAATCCCCCATCATAGTTGTCCACACTTAGTGACTGTTAGAGGGACAGAACTCCGCATCTCTCCATGCAGCTTAGTGCAAAGTCTGATGGGAGCAAGCTTTCAGACCCCTAAAGAAGCAACTCCCTCAGTTTGGGGTACCTGTCACCTACTTGAGATCTTACCTTGTCTGCTTCTCTGTGACTCAGTGAAAAAGAGAAGTGCCAGGTGGGCGTGGAAGATAGAGCCGTGTGAGGATGCCACATCCAAGAGCTATGTAGTTTGTGGCAAAGCAGAGACTGAACTGGGTCCTCATCGTGTCTTCCTGAAGGACCTGGTGAACCGCCCACCAGACAGGTGGTCTCTCAGTCCCGTGGCTGCTGGTCAGGTCTTTCTCCAGTGGCGAGATTGCTGGCGTGCATTAGACCATGGGTACATCAGGGAGGTGAGGTTTAACGCATGCCTGTGTGAAGCCAATAGGGCATCCAAGACCATGAACATGTTGACCTCACCCCCAAAGTTTCCTCGTCAGTCCTTGTGTTTGAAGCAACGGTAGGCTAATCTGTGCTTTGGTTGCAGAGGTTTGAAACCCTTTTGGTTTCAGTAGGGTATGGAGAAAGTAGCTGCCTTTCTCACAAAATGGGGTCAGAATCCGCTTTTTTTTCCCTGCAGATTTTTTTATTTAGTTTTTAAAAATTGATGGCATTTTTATATACTTCATATCATTGTCTTCCCCGAGGTTCTCCCACCACCGTGTCACTCATGAACCATCATCATAATCTTTTGTGCCCAGCCCTCCCCGACTTACCCTCCTCCCCCTCTCTTGCTCTACGCTTTTGTTCTGCTGAGTTTTTTTTTTAAATTTTCCTTTTCCTTTTGTTTGTTTGTTTTCCCTCTATCCCGCATCTAGGTGAGTTCATCCAGTATTTCTCTTCATCTTTCTGCCTTGTTTCTACTAACATGATGCCTTTTAGGTCCATCCATGTTATCACACAGACCTCAAATTTGCCCTTTTTGATTGATAGTTAAATAGTATTTGACTGTGTACCTAAACTACAAGTTTCTGATCCATTCGTCTATTTGGGGACATCTGGGTTGTTTCCATATCCTGGCTGTTGTGAATCCAGCTTTTGAAGGGAGCCTGGTGGCCTGAATCTCCCTTTGGAGCACTGTCAGCTTTGGTTCCACTCCCCTATACATCTTACCGGCTGTTCAGGAGCCTCAGGTGTTAGTCACAACACCAAAGATGATGGCTCTGGCCCCAGGGGGTGGGGAACATGGGTGTCACTGGACATCACCACGTTTGACTGTATAACAGTCTCGGAGTCCCTGATGAGAGAAACAGCAGCACCTCAGGTGTCTTAGCCTAACCCTGGAGGTCAACATCAGAACCCAGAAACATTCCCAAAATCATCCCAGGAGAAAGCAGCGCCTCACAGTCAAGCTCATCTGCTTTGATTGTTTGATCCGTCTCACCCTTGAGAGCAGCTGTGTCACTCAGTTGTGTGCAGAGGCCGATGTTAGCAGAGTCTTTGTGCCAGTTTCCTTCTCCGTGACTTCCTTCTCACCCGTTTCAGTAAATGTCTCCAGGTTCTAGTGGCCTCAAGGGGATTCCTCCTTTGAGTTGAGTTGAGTTGAGTTGAATTGAGTTGAGTTGAGTTGAGTTGAGTTGAGTTGAGTTGAGTCCTCCTTTTAGTTGAGCTGACAGGTGGAAGCTGGGGTCTGGCAAACGTTTCTCCGCTGGGCCTGACTAGCTGCTGAGACCACAAGAGCTGGTCTCACAGGTGGTTCCGCAGCCCTGAAGACACACTATGGGTCTGTGCCCTTGCAAGGCCAGGGGCCCAGGAGCCTAGCCAGCGTGCAGGATGGGGCTACACGGCGCCATGAGTCCTGTGGCGCCATGCAGCAGCTATCGGTTAAAGCAGCTATTGGTTAAGGCCCATGCTCGGGGCCTGGTGGAAGCCACACGACCTATGTTGGGCAGTTTAGGGCATGTCCATGCTCGCATGTCCACATCTGCAAAATGAAGGTAATAATCTGTATGGCCACGCCTGGCACCCAGCAGCTTGGGCACTGATTGTGGAGATGGTTGTGGTTTTCATTTCTATTTCTCTTTCTTCCATCACCTGGACCAGCCTCTCCTCTCCCAGGGGACCAGCGAGGTTTCAGTGCCAGTGGTCTCGTGGATGAGAAACCATGACCCAGTGTTGGGAGCTGTGTGTGCTCTCATTATTTCTGGCTTGCTTTGATAAGCTGCTGAATGTTTGCCTAATGAGTGCAGAGAAAAAGGCAGAATGGCCTTGACCGTCTAAAAGCAATCTTTGTAAAACACCTCTTTGGAGTCACACGTTGGCCCAATTTGAGCGGTCTCAGACTAAACTTGCTTCAGCTGGTCTCCTGGTAAAGATAGGTTTGTAACCATGTGACCCTGGATCAGAACTTCTTTGTTACTGATTATCTCATGTTTATCTATAAAAGTCTGATGCAAAATAAATCTGAGGCCGCAGGTCAGAGAGAGTGGCTGTGAGCCACTTCTCTCGGAGTCTTCTTGACTCAACTATAATTCTTACCCTCCCCCTGGGGACCGTTCAATCACATCGCGGCTGGCTCATGATAGTCCAGGAAATGGGATTATCCTGCAGCCACCGGGTCTGTGATTCTCCAGCAATAGCCTTTCCTCCCAGCGTCGGCTCTCCTTGGAGCACACCCACCATGTTCTGCGCTGCCCCCACCTTCCTGGGCCAGTGTCTGACTCAGCGGCTATTCCTTCCCCCCTAGGGTTTCACAAAGATCAATGCCTTCAACTGGGCCAAGGTGCGGAAGCTGAGCTTCAAGAGAAAGCGCTTTCTCATCAAGCTGCGCCCAGACGCGAACGTAAGTGCTGCTGCAGAATGGGCTCCTGGAGGTCTGGGGGTGGTCGGCAGCTGTGGAGGGGTCACCAGTGTCTGTGGAGAGAGACCTGTCTAAGTGGCTGTCAGCTCAGATCATGGGAGGACAAAGGGGTGGAAGGCATCGATCAGCCCCCTCCAAACCACTCCCCAGGCCATATTGCCAGCTTCTGGCCCACCTGAAGGCCCCAGAGAACACTGCATCCTCTCCCACCATGCCCCAGCCAAACAGCAGGGCTCCTGTCCTGTGCCCTGGTGGCACTTTGTCACAGTCTTAGCAAGCCCTTCCCTTTCCCACAGAAAGCCCCAGGTTGAAAGGCCATTCCCACCAAAGGTGGATCCAGGAAGAGAAACAGTAAGATGGGCGTGGTGGCACACGCCTGTTGTCCAAGCTCTTGGAGGCAAGAGGCCAGGGATCGCTTGAGTTAACAGGTTCGAGACTACCCCGGGCAACATAGCGAGACCTGGTCTTGAAAAAGCAGTTGGGCATGGTGATGGGCGTCTGTAATCCCAGCTACTTGGGAGGCTGAGCCTGGGGATTGCTTGAGTCTGCAGTACCCTGGGCAACATAGCGAGACCTAGTCTGGAAAAAAAGGAACAGCACCATCTTTGCTAGAAATGCTGGTAGGGGAGGGGTGGTTTCTGGATCTCTGGGGAACTTGGCCAGAACTTAGCGTACCTTTTGACAAGAAATTGTCAACAGCAGTTCCGTTGATAGTCTTGCTTCCATGTGGATTAAGTAGATTTTTGTGGCCTGACAAGCAGACACCAATGATGAGTGCTTTTGTGTGGGAAATGCCTTGAGTTCCTTAGGACCGGCTGGCAAATGAAGGATTACAGCGGGACTTGTGCGTTGGGACCAACTAAAGCTGAGAGACCCCCTCCCCCCCCAAAATAGTAGGAACTGCTGGGAATCTTAAGGCCTGTGATCACTTTTATTTATCTTATATGGCCACTTAATTTGGGAGCTTTCAGGCTGGGAGTAGAAACATTCCAGAACCCCTTTCCAGAATCAAAGGGCATGAAAGATTCCATGATGATTGACAGTTTTAGACTCCTTAAAATATGTTAATTTCCTGTACAGTCCCCGGAGCCACCCAGGGTGGGGGCGGGGGAGAGAAACCATATGCTTTTTGATAACAAAAAGACTTAAGTCCAATATTCAAACTTGGCATGAATCATAAGAGAGAAAACAGAAAGGAGAATTGTGCCTGTGATTTTAAGGAGGCCAAAAAATTCAGTATTTGGACCTTTTTTAAAAAAAACAGGGAATTGTAAGCCAAATAAACACAATTTGTTGATGAATTCTGTCAAGAGAAATGTTATGACTTCTGCCTCATACCCTGTTTTCTGTTAGTTCCTCTCAGGAATTCTGTGGGAAGAAACACTGAATGATAGCTGTATTTTGTCTGAGGAAAAACCCTTTCTACTAAGCATGTGAAGTTGTGGTCTCGCTGTAATAGAATAGACAGTTGATGTCTTTTTTTGGACCCGTAGCCTATGCCTTTTCTCCCATTTCATGAACGTCAGTGGATCATGGAATAAACCCAAGCGGAATTGTCTCTTTCTAGAGCTCGTACCAGGACACCTTGGAATTCCTCATGGCCAGCCGAGACTTCTGCAAGTCCTTCTGGAAGATCTGTGTGGAACATCACGCTTTTTTTAGACTGTTCGAAGAGCCCAAACCCAAACCAAAGCCTGTCCTCTTCAGTCGAGGCTCGTCGTTTCGTTTCAGGTAGGGCATCCATCTCAGATCTCGGTGTCCACCTGTCCACCTCAGGTGAGGTGGCGGTGACATCCGGCGCCTTGGCAGCTGGGTTGACACAGGGGCTTCTGGTGGACCCAGCTCTGTGGGTACTTCCGTTAACCGTGGGACAGTCTACATAGCGTGGGTGGCTCTTAGCAGCAGTTCTCATTCAGAAAGATTCTCCTTTGGCTGTAGAAGCAAAAGCAACTCGCTGGCATTCAGCTGTAGCTTCACAGAATGCTACGTCCATTTGCCCAGCGCTTTGCTTTTTCTCTCTTTCTCTCGACGAGCATCAGAGTGTCCGTGTGACCAGCACCACTCGAAGGCATGAAGCCTCCCACAGGCCCACAGAATAATCCCCGCCTTCAGGAGGCATTTGGACACTCGTTACAGGGGGCTGGGGCTGGGGGTGCTGGCTGCGAAAACACGCAATGATGAAGGGGTTAGGTGAGTCGAACATCTTCTGTTTCTCAGAAGGGAAATATGAGGTAGACGCAACCGAATCCAGCTTGCTTTCAGAGGCCTTCCTGGCTGAGAATGCCCACATCTCCCCGGGCGGGCGGGCAGGCGGCCAGATGGGCAGGGATGTTAGATGCCAGCGTGCTTGCTTGCTGTGTGTGTAAACAAGACTGCCTTGATGTCTTCTCCCTTGTCTCCTCGTGGGCTTTGCTCTCAGCGGTCGGACCCAGAAGCAGGTTCTCGACTATGTCAAAGAAGGAGGACATAAGAAAGTACAGTTTGAAAGGTAAGGCCACGTCGCTGTACCTCCCGTGTGAGCAGAGTCCTTCTCGCCAGGTGCCAGGGTCTGACTGCCCAGCATGAGTGAGAGTTCCTGCTGCACTGTCAGATTGGACAAGGAACCTCGGTGGCTGGGGATCCTGGGCCGGGGTCAGTGAGGAGGGGGGCTGGGTACTGAGGGCCGAGCCTGCGGTCCCACCGAGAGCAGGCACCACGGTGAGCTACAGGCACTGCAGAGTTTGGGCATTGGAACCGGAAGTATCTCTATAAGCCTTTTCATGAAATAAGCGTGGGATGGAAAGATGCATTGTCATCATGAAGCCTCCAACTGCATGCCTCGTTGCTGTGGCTGCAGGCAGGCGTCTATATTTCCTACTCTGTGGGAAACCCTGATCTGAGCTCTGCATGTGTCCTGACTCAGTTTGCAGACCAGCTCCACAGCTGGTGCAGGGTGGGTTCATTTCTAAAGCTGGAACCCAGAGGGGTGAGTGGCTGACCTTCACCATAACCCTGCTGCCCGGGAAGGGAGGATGCCAGCCCCCCTCAAAGGGACCGAGATGAACGAATCAAAGAACGGTGGCGGTGGGCCAGGCTAGGGGGGTGTGGATGGGTTGTTTCTGATGTCAAACCCACTTCTTTTTCATTTTAATACATTTATCCATTTCCATAAGCACAGAGAATCCAGCAGTTTACCCACATTGCCCTGCTTATTAGCAGGAACAACTGGGAACACTTGGCATCTTTGTTGGTTTCTTCCCTCTTTGGTTTGTAGCCGTTGTCACAGAAGGGGCTTAACCCCATTTCAGCCACAGCCCACGTGTTCTCCCTCCTTTCCTCCCCAGAGGCAGCATGCCCAACCCATGGCTCTCCTGTTACTCGCATGTACCTCCAGAAAGAATACATCACATTGGTGGGGGGCAGGGGGTGTTGGCATTTATATAAGTTAGAGCCATACTGGCCATGGCTCCACATCTTGCTTTTGAAAGCCCTCTCTGCGATGGCCATCTCACTTCAGTGTCCGGTGATATCATGCAAGGGGTAGAAGCTCCTGAACAGCAGGCTGTTGGGCTGTTGGCTTATGATTTTGCTGCAGCAAGTCTTGTCTGTCCTGATGCGGTTGCAGAAGGAACACAGCCATGTCGATGCCGGAGCGTTTAGGTTTTCCGCATACTTATCTAGCGACAGCCAGTCCCGCCACAGGCTGGGTCACCCAGGAATGCTGCTTTTAAGGCTCAGTGAAGTGGCCCCCGTGCTCTTTCTGATTCCGAATGGGGATGCTCTCCTGCTTAGGGAGGATTTTGAAGAAAAACAAGCTGTGCATTAGAATTTAGTCTGAGTTTTGGTACCCGAAGAGTTTGCTCAGGGTAGAGATGGAGGAGGAGGCAGAGCAGGAAGAGAAGGTGACAGAGACGGTCAGCGGCATCACAGCCACGTCCTTCGGCTGTTGAGTCTCTCGGTCCCTCCCTCCGGCAGAGCGAGTTTTCAGGACGTGGTGCTGTGCGTCAGCTGATGAGCGGTGCTTGTCCGCGTTAGAGAATCCATCTTGAAAATCACCACCCAAATACGGGAATCGATGCCATGGATACGCTGGTGACTCGCGGATGTGGGGCCAGCCAGCTCTCCTCCTCTGCTTCTCCCCTTGCCTGGGAGTGACCGCACACCAGCTGGGCTTCTGGGAGAGGGCATCGCCGCGGTGGAGGTCATGCCAACCGTACCCGTTAGGCGAAGGACAGCCGAGGGTTTCCACAGGGGTGCTTGTGGAAACAGCTCTGGGCAGTTTATGACCCAGGGAGGCGCCTAGTGCTGTTGTTTTTCATTGGGGAAAAGAGAAACAATTCCGCTAACTTCACCATCTACTGTGGTGCCCGCAGGAAACACAGCAAAATCCACTCCATCCGGAGCCTGGCCACGCAGCCCACGGAGCTGAACTCAGAAGTGCCAAAGCAAGTCAGTAACTGCCATGCACGCCACGCTTGTGCCTTTGCTTCCCGCCAAGCTTGCTGGGCACCGCGTTCCCAATGCGCTTTGCAGTTCTTGG
>PVHY01028664.1:0-15004 GCA_004024945.1 Uropsilus gracilis | reverse complement strand
TAAGGAAAAGCAGCAAAGCAAAGGCGAGGGGATTGGATTGGAGAGGAAGGCCTGCAGCAAGAAAACATGGACAGATCACAAACGAATATAACCTGGCCACCAAACACAATCTTAAGACTGAAAATCTAACATCAAGGGGCGCCGGGACCCAACAACGCAATCCCTCTCATCCAGAGAAAAGACACTAACATAGGAAAGAGACTAATGGACTCAGCACAGCTAATAAATAACAAAGAGTGGGGTGTGAGAGAATGGAGGGAGCACCGGAAGGAGGAGGGAGGGGGGAAAATATATAACAGAGTGGTTGTAACCCAAAGAACAAAATAAAACTACAAAAAAAAAAAAATTTAAAAAAAAAACAAAAAAAAACATTTTAGCTCCAGCTGAACTCCCAGCAGAAAAGCAGTCAACCTGAGTCAAGTCAACACACAGAATTATGGGAAATAATACATTATTTTAATGTTAAAACCAAACAACTGACAGCAGAACTAAAGAATGCAACAAAGGGGGAAGGGGGGAATGGAGAAATTAGGGAAGGGATGAGCACAAGAGTTCAAGATCACGGTTCATGGCTAACATGATGGTGGGAGAACCTTGGGGAATACAATGTAAATAAATAAATATGTGTGTAAACAATAAACAGTAAAATGGAAATTAAAAAATATTTTGTCATGGCGTTTTGGGTTTTTTATACTACAGTAATACAGAACTAAATCAATTATCTTTGCTGATATTTCTTTTTCCTTTTAAATAGGCTTTTTTTGTTTTATAGCAGTTTTATGTTCACTGTAAAAATGAGCAAAAAGCATAATTCCCTGTATATTCACTGTATAATCCCCACATCCACAGCTTCCCTACCAATCTTTTACCAAAGGGGTACATTTGTTACAATGGACCAACCTACACTGACACATTATTTTCACACAAAGTCCACAGCTTACATTAGGGTTCATTCTAGGTATTATACATGCTGTGACTTTTAACAAATGTATAATAACATGTATCCACCACTATACTATTATACAGAGTAGTTTCATTGCCTTAGAATCCTCTGTATTCTGCTGGGCATGGTGGCGCATGCCTGTAACAGCAGCCTAGGAAGCTGCGGCAAGGGCCATGGACGAGGTTGGAGTTCCGCGGGGGGCAAGTAGCGAAACCTAGTTCCAAAAAAATATGGCTGGGCATGGTAGTACATGCTTGTAATCCCAGTTACCTGGGATGCTGAGGCTGGGGATTGCTTGAGTCTGTGGTGCCCCAAGCAACTTGAGCCTGCAGTTCCACAGGTAGAAATAAAAATAGCAAGAGAGACCTAGTCTCAAAAAAGCAAAAAAAGATTCCTCTGTATTCTGCTTGCTTATTCACTATTCACTACCTCTCCCCCTCCCCTTGCTCTCTATCATCTTTTTTTTTTTTTTTTTTTTAGAGACTGACTAGGTCTCTCTATGTTACCCAGGTTTGTCTCGAACCTGCTGACTCAAGTGATCCCCAGCCTCAACCTCGCAGGAACTGGGATTACAGGCATGAGCCACCACGCCTGGCTTCAACATGTCATCTTTATATTGTCTCTAAATGCCTGCCTTTCTAGATTTATGACTTTCGGAATCATACAGTATGTAGCCTTTTCAGATAACTTTCTTTCATTTAATAATTTGTATATGAGTGTAATAAAAATTATTCGGTACTTCAATATGTAAAAAGTTCCTTCATTTTTTGAAAGCTAAAATGAACCTGTAAAGTAGATTGAACCTGTAGTGTTCTGGGTAGTACTGAAGAGTAACAGGGTGTTCAATCTCTGTCTCTTATTTTAAAAAAAAGGTCAAAAGTGACATATATGTATTAAGTAAGACATAATTCATTTACCACAAAATGAGTGGAAAGGAGTTTCAGATAGCAGGGTTTCACACAGAGACTTCAGCTGCAGGTCAGTTTTTGGCAATGAGAATGGCAGAGGGTTAATTAGTAGTTCCCATACCTTTTAAAAAGATATCTTTTTTAAAATTAATTAATTAATTTAATTATTTTTTGATTCTAGATCTCACTATTTTTGCCTGTGGCTCACGTTGCCCAGGGTACCACAGACTCAAGCAATCCCCAGTCTCAGCTTCCCAGGTAGCTGGGATTACAGGCACGCGCCACCACGCCCAGCTTTTTTTAGGACTAGGTCTCGCTACATGCCCTGGCCCCGGCCATGGCTTCCTAGGCTGCCACCTACAGGCATGTGCCACCATGCCTGGCCTTAAAATATATCTTTTTAAAATAAGAAGTTAGGATATGTTTTTCAAGAGTTCAAAGGACAAGCCCTTTCGCAAGTGAAAGAAAGAGTGGGAACATCACACCTTTCTCTGCACAGAAAACATCATGAAACACAGCAGCACATTACAGACAGAAAAGTTCATTCATTTATTCAAATAATACTTATTGACTATTTGCTATTTTCCAGGCAAGATGCTAACTTGTGAATAAAAAAGGAAGAAAACCTAACCCTTAGGAAGTTACTTCAATGGCCTTAATTACTATCTTTCTCCACCTTCAGTTTTGGTTTTTTGGTTTTGTGTGTGTGTGCTTTTTTTTTTTTTTTTCTGAGACATAATTGACATATGACATTATTAATTCAATGTGTACAAGATAATGGTTTGGTATATGTATATATTGTGAAATGATTGAAATGATTACACATTTATCCTATGTTCACTTCCTCACACCGTCACAATGTTTTTCCCTTGTGATGACAATTTTTAAGATTTATTCCCTTAGCTTCTTTCTTTTTTCAATTTCTAGTTTATTTATTCTTAACATTTTTATTATTTTCTTACAACCTTGGTCACATTTGAGTAATTATTGATCCCCTGATGTATGGCCTTCCCCCAACCCCCACCCCTTCATTCCAGCTCCCTTCTCTCTGTGAGTTGTTGGTTGATAAAGTTGTTGGTCAGCTGGTTGTTGTTTGGCCCATTGGTCTCTCCCTTTATCTAGTAAATGTCCTTTTCCCAGGTGAGGACCAAGCTCCTGTGACTTGTTAGTCCATGCTGTTTTAATGTCTAAGTGTATGCTGGTAGGAATGCAAACTAGTCCAGTCACTATGGAAGACTGTGTGGAAGACCCTCAAATAATTGAAGGTTGAATTACCATTCGACCCAGCAATCTCACTACTGGGAATCTATCCAAAGGACATGAAAGCACTAATTAAAAAGGACACCTGTACGCGCATGTTTATTGCAGCTCTGTTTACAATTGCCAAGATATGGAAACAACCCAAATGCCCCAAAACCAAAGAATAGCTGAAAAAAAGTGGGATATGTACACGATGGAGTACTATGCACCAACCAAGGGGAACAAACATATGTCATTTGCAGCAGCATGGATGGAGCTAAAAGGACTCATATTAGCAGAAATAAGCCAGAAATAAAATGAAAAATAAAGGATGGTCTCACTTATATGACACGTATAGGGGGAAAACAAACAACTGAATAAGAAAAATTAGAAACAACCAATGGGGCTAAACGATGGAACGAGACAGAAGGAGAGGGAGAAGGTGGGGGAGGGGGAGGGAAGAGGGAAGAGGCGGAGGGCACAAATGAGTAGGATGGTTTTGGTTTTTGGGTTTTTTTTTTGAGACTAGGTCTCGCTATTTTTGTCCATGGAACCACAGGCTCACGTTGCCTGGGTACCACAGAATCAAGCAATCCCCAGCCTCAGCTTCCCAGGTAGCTGGGATTACAGGCGCGCACCACCACGGCCAGCTATTTGGAACTAGGGCTCGCTATGTGCCACTGGTGGGACTTAAACCATGATCCCTGGCCCTGGCCAAGGCTTGCTGCCACTTACAGACATACACCACCATGCCCGACCCAAGAGTAGGATGGTTAACAGGTGTTAGAGAAATGGGAAAATCCCAAGGTACACAAAAATATAAAATATATATACAAAATAAAAAATAGATTTAAAAAATCAGAGCCATTACAGAGATAGTTGGCATTCTCTGTGAACATCTCTTCTATCCTATTTCCCATTATACATTCCCAGAAATAATAATCAGTACCCTGGATTTGATATTTATCATTCCTATGGTATTTGAAACTTTTAAATCACACATATGAGTAAATAATATATTATTTTGCATGGTTTATAATTTTGTAACTATGGTATTGTAATATGTATACCTATCTCACTTGTTTTCTTCCCACAAAAAATAAATAAATATAAAATAATTACATACATACATAAATACATAAAGAATAAATAAATAAATTTCTTTAAATCACACATATGAGTCAATAATATATTATTTTTCATGGTTTATAATTTTGTATTTATGGTATTGTAATAAGTATACATATCTGTAACTTGTTTTCTTCCCAGAAAAAAATAAACTAATAAATAAAATTTTAAGTGTAACTTTCTTTTTTTTTTTTTTGAGATTAGGTCTCGCTATTTTTGCTCATGGAACTGCAGGCTCTCATTGCCCGGGGTACCACAGACTCAAGTAATCCCCAGTCTCAGCTTCCCAGGATTACAGGCGTGCATCACCACGCCCAGCTATTTTTTTGGAACTAGGTCTCACTACAGGCCCCAGGCAGGATTCAAACCGCGATCCCTAGCCCCGGCCACTTCATAGACTGAAGCTTACAGGCAGGAGACACCATGCCCGACTTTCAAGTGGGTAGCTAGTCCACATCTTAGAAGGATTTTCTTTTCCATATATATATATATATATATATATATATATATATATATTATGTATGTGTGTATATATATATATATTCATAATTTACATCGTTGTCTACTCCAAGGTTCTCCCACCACCCCAGCCATTGGCATCTTTCAAAGGACTTTAGGACTTGCCAAGGTCAGGGAGATAGCCTCTGAGGCATTTCTCAGAAGATGAGGGCAAAGGCAGGCTCCTTACTCGGTTCTTGGATTAACCAGCTATTGTGATGCTGATTTCAAACTTAATTCAAACTGGCATGTTCATGGTGTCAGAGTGTAGGACTTGTAGACAGAATCAGATGACAATTCTAGGTAAGCCCTAAAGAATAAACTATCTTTAGATTCTATCTACTCTTCTCAGAATGTGTATTTACTTTAATGTGGGCAAACTGAAAAGCCCAGTAGTCGGATTAATAGACTTTCAGAAAGTTCCTGGAACAAACCATAAAATTATTTGCCATTTCATCTTTCTGGAAAAGAATTTCCAGAAAGAAAAAGGTTAGGTAAATATAGACAGTAAGCTACATATGTGTAAACAGTAAGCTATTTGAATTTCTCAAAAGAAACTGACTTCTTTTCATCCCGTCTTTGTCCAGCTCATTTAACCACGATGCTCTCCTTTGCTCATAAAACCTGGTAACATATGAAAGAACAAACCACAATAAACTGAAAAGGTAACAAATTCTATGAGAACACTGTTAATGAATACTTCTCAAATGGTGGTCCCCAGACCATGAACGTCAGCATCACTAGAGAACCTCTTAGAAATGGGCACCACCTACTAAATCAGAAACTGTGGAGTTGAGATCAGTGATCTGTGTTTTAACCCACCCTCCCAGTGACTCATGGAACATGCCACAGTCTCATGAGCTGATGCTGTAAGCCTCCCTGTAACTCTATTCTCTCCTCTTTTTATTTTTCCTCCCAAAGTAAAACTGAAATATGAGACACCTAAGCAGGGTAATACCAGCTATTCCTTTCAAGGAAACACTTTTAAATGTTTGTCTTCATGTACTGAGTGGAGATGAGATTGAGGACAAACCAATTTTTTGTGAAAGCTGCATGTTCCTGTGACTCACACTCATGCTCTCTCCTCCTCAGTGAGCTCTTTGAAAGCAACACTCCTTGCATTAGAATTGGCACACAAGGCCAGGCATGGGGCGCATGCCTGTAAGCGGCAACTTAGGAAGCCGCCACCGGGCCCAGGGATCACGATTTGAGTTTCACCGGGAGCACATAGTGAGACCTCATCCCCAAAAAATAGCTGGGTGTAGTGGTACGCACCTGTAATCCCAGCTACCTGGGAAGCTGAGGATGGGGATTGCTTGTGTCTGTGGTAGCCCGGGCAACATGAGCCTGTGGTTCCACAGGCAAAAATAGCAAGACTTAGTCTCAAAAGAAAACAAAACAAAATGAAAAAAGCAGAATTGGCACACAAACAAGGAATAGAAAACTTATCAAGCTATTAGAGGGGAGCTGGGGGAGAGGGTTGGATGGCATGGTATTTTGTTTAAAAAAAAAAAAAAAAGCAGCTGGGCATGGTGGCTTGTGCCTGTAAGCTTTAGCTTATGAAGCGGCCAGGGCTAGGGATCATGGTTCGAGTCCCACCTGGGACCCGTAGCGGGACCTAGTTCCAAAAAAATACCTGGGCATGGTGGCGCGTGCCTGTAATCCCAGCTACCTGGGAAGCTGAGGCTGGGGATTGCTTGAGTCTGGGGTACCGTAGGCAACGAGAACCTGCGGTTCCATGGGCAAAAATAGCGAGACCTAGTCTCAAAAAAAAAGCAACCCATATATGAATGGAGCTGGAAAGAATCATGCTAGCACTGAAATTAATCAGAAAGAAAAAGATAAATACCGGATGGTCTCATTTATATGTGGGATGTAGGGAAACAAACAACAGGACAAGATGAGGTTAAAACTAACAAACTGCTAACAGAACTAAAGTATATAGCAAGGGAGGGGGAAAAAGGGTGAAATCTGGGGAGGAATGAGCACAAGTGAATAGGATGATGGTTCAGGGGTGACATGGTGGTGTGAGAAATTTGGGGCATATAATGGTGTAAAAAAAATAATAAAATTAAACCACCACCAGCCCGCTTGAGATCTCTCTCCTCCCTACTCCTTTTTCTAGGCTTGGTGGCTCATTCTTCCTGGCTTCAGAAGCCATACCTTTTCTCTGACCATTGCTTCTAAGAGCAATTCAGTTTTGAAAGCCTTTATGCCAAACACTAGTTAAAACCATCTGCAATTACATTTAAGGAATCTGTGGTGGCTCAAGACTTGGCCTTGTGACTAAAAACCATCTCAGTACCAGGTTCCCTCAAAGCTGGGTCGACATCAGTTTATATCACTCTACTTTGGCAGGGAGGAGACCCAAGTTACAATCATCTGATGTTTCCATTCTGTTCCTGTCAGAATCCAGGGTCCCTTGTAGAATGAGTCTGACCTGTCTAAACCCCCCTAAGCATGGTTTCTGCACCCACTCTTTTCCTCCCTCCTGTTTCTCCTTGGGAGCCCAGTAGGAAGATGGAAATGGAACCTATATTCAGGGACTTGACTGCAGCATCATTGTAGCTCCTCAATGGAGGGTCCCTCACTTCAGACTTTGTTGTCAATTAGAATCTGCTAGGGAGCTTTGAAAAATGGCAATGTTTCAGCGACACTCTCATGAACTGAACTGGAAAATTTGGTACAGGTTGCAGGCACCAGTTTTTCAAGTTTGGATATTGCTGGACAAGGTGGGATCCAAAGAGCCCAGATTGCTAACACATAACCATTTCCTTCAAAGCACTTCAAAATGAATAGCTTTTCCATCACACTGTCAAAAAATCTGAGTAACAGGGCCAGGCACGGTGGCTTGTGCCTGTAAGCTTCAGCCTATGAAGCGGCTGGGGCTAGGGATCGCTGTTCGAGTCCCGCCTGGGGCCTGTAGCAAGTCCTAGTTCCAAAAAAATAGCTGGGCGTGGTGGCGCGTGCCTGTAGTCCCAGCTACCTGGGAAGCTGAGTCTGGGGATTGCTTGAGTCTGTGGTACCCTGGGCAACGAGAGCCTGCGGTTCCATGGGCAAAAATAGCGAGACCTAGTCTCAAAAACAAAAAAAAATCTGAGTAACGAAGAGGAAATGTGACTCATCTAAGAAAGGGCACAAACAACAGTTAGCTTGTGCTGTTCTTACTAAGGCAGACCTTAGACTTGATTTATTAAGGCTTCCTGGGACCAAAATGAGCCTGGAGAATCTTAATTAAGTGATGCAGGCATTCTAATAGAATCATCATGTATTGATTTTTGAACTAAGATTGTATATCTCAGACACCTGAAAAGGTTGTGTGACCATGCTTTTTAAGAAAAGCAATCAATGTGGTTTTGGTTTTAATAATGAAGTCTGCTAATTTGTGCCCCGAATGAACAACAAAGTAGTTAAGCTCTGTTCCATAGCAATTTACAACATGTTATACTAGAGATACTTGTGTTCTCAAGCTCTGCCTCAAAAAAATTAAAAAAAAAAAAAAAAAGAAAGAAAGAAACCAAAGGCATTATCAAGCCACAGAAACCATATCCTGGGATCTACAAATATTTAAATTACAGTGGGCAAAAATGAGAGGAAAGGAGTTGATAAGAACAGAATATTTGTTCTGAAAATTAATGAGCTTTAAATTTAATTTCATGTTTTTAATTAAGTACTTTTCTAATTAATGAGTGCTGAGGTTAAATATGATTCACCTTATCACTATCTTAACTGAATCAGTTAAAAGAGTAAATTAAGTTGAGCCAACCTATATTTTAGCTGCTTCTGCCATTTTTCTATTTTGCTTTCCACAGTTGGAATAATTTCTGTGGTGCCACTACCTGGACAGAAGATAGTTGCTGGGAATGAGAAAGTCAAAATGTCCCTAAAAATCACTGTCACAGAAAACTCTTCTTTGACTTTCAGATAAACCGTAGGTAATTTTTTGACTAATTTGACTTTCAGATAAACAGTTGATAATTTTTATTATGAATATGTCCCCAGTATCACATTCATTTCCTGGGGAAGAAAAAAAAAAAAGGTGTTTCGTTGTTTGTCAGAAAATCAAAGGTAACTAGGTGCCCTGTGTATTTATTTACTAAGCCTAGCGCCCCTATGCTAGCAAACGGAAATTCCCTTTATGTCAGCAATATGCCCTCCAGCACTAATTGAATCATGGCTGTTTTAAATCAATGATGATAATACAGTTCCTCATTTCTTCAGATTTCTTGCAGTTGGAAATGTCCATGTGACCAGTTCTGGCAATTGAGACATAACAAGGAGAAGCTGTGAGGATGTGTGGGGTACAGTTTAAAAGATATTTTTTTCTGGCAAAAGAGCCGTGACTTGTGATTTCATCTTGCTCTGTCCTTTCGTGTTGCTAGGATGTAGATGCTTGGGTGAGCAGCTCCATCCTGATTATTAGGCTGCCTGCCAAAGCACTAACGCACCAAGTCAAGGACTGGAGCAATCACCCCATGTGTCCCTCTGCCCTCTTGTTTTCATACCAATATATGCCTTTGCTCATTTCTCCTTTTCAGCAGTCTCCTTTCAGCACAGTATGCTGAAAGCTGTGGCCCATGGGGTCTGAGATAACAGGTGCATGGAAGTAAGGGGGAGAGAAAATGGTGACCATTTTCATGGTCACTGTGACATTCCTCTCCTTGCCATGGCAAAATGCCATGTAACAGAAGCATTTGCTGGTGAATTGCTTGTGTGTTTTATGTGTGGGAGAGAATCAAGATAGCAATGACTCCACGTTTTGGCCTGAACAACTAAGTGGATAGAGTTGTTACCAAAAGAGAAGAAGTTGGCAAATTAGGCTATGGGAGAGGGTTAGGGACTGCATCTTGGGTTTGACTGAGATGTTGATTTTATCCCCAGGTGGAGATGCCAACTAAGCAGTTGGAATCATAAATATAAAGTTCAGAGGAGAGGTCCAGACTGGAAATAAAAAGTGACGTCAATGCTAAATATAGATGTGTTTAACAGCGGGAGGCTGGGTGAGGTCACAAGGAAGATCTGCAGACAAAAAAGAAAAAATGAGCTAAGGTCTGTAATGTTAAAAGACTGGTTGAAGAGGAAGAGCAGGCTTAGAAAGAGTAACAGGAAATAAACCAGGAGGATGCAGTGCTTGGCTGAAGAAAGGGTTTTAAGGACAAAGAGTGGTTTTTTATTTGAAATGCTACTGAGATGACAAAATGAGTTCAGATAAAAGACTGCCAGATGTACAGAGAGTAACATGGAACTGAGTTTGATAAGAACATAGGAGGAAGTCCTGGATTAGAGAAGATTTAACAGAATTTGGAGACAGAAAATACAGTTCTTTCGATATCATCAGGTTCTTCCAGAAGCGAACTGTTCCCATGGGCGCTCTGCACTATTCTGGAGATCCCAGCTAAAAGTTTGCAAAACACAAGACAAGGAATGTCATCTTTCCTGGTTGATAACAGTGGAGGTGAATTAACAGTCAGTTTCTAAAAAACAGAGGTCAGTAAATTGAGGCCAACAATGGCCACAGCCCCTTATCTATGTGTTGTCACCCCATATAAGTAGGGCTAGTTGCTCTGGCAGAGATCATATAACCCATGATGCATAAGATATTTTCTATCTGATCCTTTCCAGAAAAAGTGACAAGTTTTGCTACAGAGATGGGAGTGGGGTAGGACCACAAAAATTTTGTCATATAAGTCACTCTTCTCTCATCATGTGACTCCTGCTCCTCTCTCTCTCTCTCCTTAATATTCCAGGCCCAATTCCATTCTTTAGTTCAAGGGTAAAACTCAGTATGCACTATGTACAGCCAAGAAAATTCTCCTTAAATGTGTAACTCAGTTTGTGCTTTTACTTCTACTAATTTGCCTGGTATTAATTTTATTGCTTTACCATCTAGAAAAAGAACCTAGAGGGGCAGGGGGGAATTTCCTCTCTGTCCCTACATTGGCCTAGTATTTAATTTTATCAGAAAGTAAGTTTGACCCGTTACTCCCACTTGACTGGAAATAAAAGTTCACCACGCTCTTTATTCTAGATAATGCTACGTAAGTGTAATGGATTTTCCTGTGCTACAAATTAATCGTATTTACTACTAACATCTAAAATATATATATATATCTAAAATATATATATATATTTATGTTTAAACATACAATTGTGGATGCCACCACCAGATGGCACCTCTGGCTTATTTTATGGATCATTCCGATGTCAGTGTGGAATAAACTTTTTGTTGTTGTTTAAATCAGGAAGAAGAGGCCGGGCACGGTGGCTCATGCCTGTAAGCTTCAGCCTATGAAGCGGCGGGGGCTAGGAATCGCGATTCGAGTCCCGCTCGGGGCAACACAGCGAGACCTAGTCCCCCAAAATAGCTGGGTGTGGTGGCACGCGCCTGTAATCCCAGCTACCTGGGAAGCTGAGGCTGGTGATTGCTTGAGTCCGTTTTACCCCAGGCAACGTGAGCCTGCGGTTCTATGGGCAAAAATAGCGAGACCTAGTCTCAAGAAAAAAAAAAAAAAAAAAAAAAAAAAAAAAAAAAATCAGGAAGAAGAGGTCTTGTTCATTTAGCATGAGAATTCTGGTACTTAGTTAAAACACTCTGTGAGAGTAGCTGACTCTTTTGTCCCCTTTAAACGTGGGTCCACTCCCTAGTGTACAGAACATGAGGCTAAATTATTTCTCCTCCACCCCCTTCAACTCTTTCCTTTTCTTTTGCTTCCAGTGCTTCAATAATGGTGAAAATTCTCCACAAGTTCTAGGCACACTCATCCTCAGAAGAGCACATGTTCCTCTCCAGGTGACTCCTGGACAGGAAATACAACAGTCCATTCAGGCATCTGCAGAACCCCTGAGCTCTTCCACCCCCAAGGAACTCATTCTCCATGCAAACACCATGTGTGAAGGTCCTGACCAGTGTAGGTTCTCTCTTTCCAATGCCTTCTGGACTTTTAAACAGATTTTTTAAAAGTGATGTTTACACACAATATTAGGTTTCTAAGTGTGTAAGTCAATGAGTTTCAACAAAGGTTCCCACAATCACATTTTCATCACTGCCAGAGTTTAAGTGACCCCCCCCACCAGCCCCAGGCAACAACCACTCTTAAAGTGACTACAGATTAATAACCTCTTCAGAATTTCAAATATATAAACATGAGTCAAAAAATATGTGCTCTTTTGTAGTTTGCATTTTCATGTCAGCATAAGGTCTGTGAGATTCATCCATATTATTACATGTGCATCAATCTTTTCATTTTTTTTTAACCAAGTTGTATTCTATTGCATGGATATGCCAAATTTGTTTACCTGCTTAGACAGGTACTCAAGGTATTTTTGTGTTTTTTTTTATCCTACTTGAAATCTGTTTGTTCTAAGTTTTTTTCTTTCTGAGAGAAATGTTAAACTTAAGACTGACTAGTTTATATATTTCATTTTTTAATAGAAATATCTTTTGAAGCTAGGAGTTACAAAAAATTGTTTTTATGTACTTTTTCATCCAACTAAGAAATTCAAGTAAAATGAAAAAATTGCTATAAATGAGAGCATATCTTTGACTGTGGGTAATAATGCGTAGTTTATTTTTCCTTTTTTATATCAATGTGGAAAAGTTCAGTATATATATTTATTCAATAAAATATAGCATACTATCCCCACCAATTTTTATAGCTGCATGATATTAGCACAACAGAACTTAACCATTTTCTATCACTAAAACTCATTTTTAAAAGTAGTGTTTCAACCGGGCATGGTGGCACATGCCTGTAAGCCACAGCCTAGGAAGCCGCAGCCAAGGCCAGGGATCACGGTTCGAATCCTGCTGGGGGCACGTAGTGAGACCTAGTTCCAAAAAAATATAGCTGGGTGTGGTGGCACACGCCTGTAATCCCAGCTACCTGGGAAACTGAGGCTGGGAATTGCTTGAGTCCGTGGTACCCCGGGCAACGAGAACCTGCAGTTCCATGGGCAAAAATAGTGAGACCTAATCTCAAAACAAACAAACAAACGATTGCCCCAGGCCACTGCCTGTTCACAGTAGAAGCTCAAGGTCTCTCTGCTTTCTGTCCTGCTGCAACTCAAAACTGCTTTTCCAGGCTGGCCCCATGGCTGCCCCTCAAAAACTGCTGACCTCGCACTGGCCTGGGTCGTTGCCTGCAGATGTCCGCAACCTCTTCCTCTCTTTCATGGCTGCAGCCCCAGTGGCCACAGCTGGGTCCTCATACCCCTCCCCCCAATACACACACATCCCTGCCAATGGCTGATCCCTGGTCCCTCACACTTGGTCCTTTTATCACATCTGCTTGTTCACCTTCCCCTCAGAGAGCAGTACCTTGACAATCCTGTGCACCAAAAAACCTTTGTTTCTCTCTTCTCATCCCCTTCTGTCTTCCTGAAAGAAAGCTATGAATCCTGGAGAAGAGCCATCAGCTGCATCCTGGTACAGTCAATCTAACCCTTGTTCACCTGGACCCTGAAAAAATAAAGTAAGGAAGTCAAATCTGCATAATATTGCTAAGCCCAACTTGAAATTTATAATACTAAAGCATGAAGGAAATAGCATCTTTCTTTCCAGCTGCAATCTTCCTTTCCAGTGTTACTACCAATGCATTAACACATCAGATATTGTCATATTAATGTCCGATTCAAAGCCCACTATTGGCCCCCATCATTATGTCAGTGAATTTTCAGGCCTTCTGTTATCAGGTGAGGGTATGACCCCTTTTAATTCAATCTATGAGAGTTCTTCCCCCCATACGCAAGCAGTTATCCAGAGATCAAACTTTTGTGATAAGGGTAAATACAGGGGCATATTCACAAATAGGAGAAGACAAACTAAGAGAGTCTGATGGTCCACATTCCTCATGAACTTCCCAAACAGAAAGGAACCCTGCATCTGCTCCTTGGGGAGATGCATGGATTTTACCTCAGTCTTAGTGTGGTTCAGTCTGAAGGTTATATCCTTGTCTTTGGCCCTCAGTCACTGTGGCCAACATGGAGTGAGTTCTAAAACCAATCCAAAGTTCAGCTTGGCCTCTCTGTCTCTCAGTCGTTTTCCTCTCTGGGTCATCAAGGCAGTTCAGCACTCTGTAATGAACTCTTCTTCACCTTCATCCAGCTCCCCAGCCTTCGAAGACTGGAAGGCTGGGAACCCCAAAAGATTCAACAACTCCCAGGTCCTTCTTTTTGAAGGAAAATTGTTTACTCCTGCTCCAGATGCCTGATGCCAGATCTCCTCTAAGCTAATCTCCAGATCCTCCTCCAAATTCTCCACTAAATTCTCTTCAAATTCTCCTTTCCTCTGGCCCTGCATCTTTCTCATTTATATCCCCCTTTTCCTTGTGTGCCCTCTCCCATCATGACTACTGAAGATGGTATTATCAGACTCTCCCTGGGTCTTAGAACACTAGCACAGAAAGCAAAAAGAAACAACCCAACTGAATGGAAGAAAAGTTTTGCCCTCCACAAAAGTGATAAGGGTTTGATATCACAGATCCACAGGAACTCACAACTTAGGAAAAAAAAAAAAGCCCAGTCAAAAATTGGGAGAACTAAAAAGACACTTCTCGAAAGAGGAAATACAAATAGTCAACAGGTGCATGAAAAATTGCTCAAAGTCACTAGCAACCAGGGAAATGCAAATCAAAACCACAATGAGATACCACCTAACATCAGTAAGAATGGCCCACATTCAAACAATGGGCAACAACGTGCAGGCGTGGATATGGAGAGAAAGGAACACTCTTAACACTGCTAATAGGAATGTGAACTGGTTCAGCCACTATGGAAAGCAGTGTGGAGGACCCTCAAATTAATGAAAATATAACTAGCATTTGACACAGCAATCACTTTTCTGGGAATCTACAAAGGAGACCACAATGCTTATACAAAGGGACACCTGTATTCGGATGTTTACCACAACACTATTTATAATTGCAAGGACATGGAAACAATGCAAATGTCCAAAACCAGATGACTGGATGAAAAAGATATGATATATATGCACAATGGACTATTACTCATCAACTAAAAATGACAAACTTGATGAATTTATGATAACATGAATGGACCTAGAAAAAAATCATATTAGCAGAAACAAGTCAGAAGGAAAAAGACAGAAATCAAATGATTTCACTAATATATGGGACATACGAAAAACAAACAAAAGGCCAGGAGGAAAACTCAAAACAATCTAGCAACCAAACTAAAGAACACAATTTGGGGAAGCAGGGTGGAGAGGGGAAGGTGTGGTCAGGGCGGGAAGATGGTGAGTGATCCCAGGGAATACAAAGATGTGAAAAAA
>PVHY01028663.1:0-15004 GCA_004024945.1 Uropsilus gracilis | reverse complement strand
AAGCCCTGGTCCGGCGTTAACTTGGCAGCATCTTGTTCTGAGGCTTCTGTGACTCATGACTTTGGGCAGGGCCTAAGCGCCAAGCCCCAGTCCGCCCTCTTGGCTTACTCGGTGCTGATTCACCCTGGGCTGGGATTTTATTGTCAGGGATCCTAATTGGGCCTGGGTGGAACTGGGCTTTCGGAGATGACAGGAGGCCAAGGCGAGGGATTTTGCTAGCTTTGTTATTGACGGTGTCATTTTATTTTCATTGCAGGAGGCCTGGAAGGAGAGAAGGGAGGATAGGAGGCAGGGAGGAAGGAAGAACTAAAGGAAAAGAAAGTATGGTCCCACCAACCCAAGTTGAAAGCGGGTCTCTTCCACCTGCTGTCTTTTCTCCAAATCCTTGGAAAGTCTGGTCCTCAGCCCACGTCTCGAGAGAGGCAGTGTAGACAGCACACAGCGTGGAGCCAGCGTATATGAATAACTTGTAGGATGCTGGGCCAGTTAGCAGACCTCTTTGGGCCTCTGTTTTCGCATCTGTGAAAGGCAGGTGGGGGGAGGGTTGTGCTGGGGGGAGGAAGGGCTGGGAACTAGAGAATGGGAATTGACTATTCCTGAGTACCAGATTCTTTCTAGGGTGATGAGAATGTTCTGGAATCAAGAGCCTGGCGATTGAGGCATACTCTGAATGTACTCAACATTTCCCAAGGGTGTACGTCAATGACAACGGCCGTGTTGCCCTTATAGGATTGTCACCGGTCAGTCTGACTGCCCAGAAGGGCCTGGCCCTCTCCACAGCTTCTCAGTGCTGTCAGAGCTGTTTGCACTGAGAGGCCCGTTGAGGCAGAGAGAATGTAGCTGTGCAGAGCAGACGGCGAGTTTAAATCTCACTCCCTGGTACCCTTATCCTGGGGAATAAGGCCGTGATGCTCCTAGCCACGGTGACTTACAGGGATACAGGCTCATGAAACAGAATTTCTGAAAACAATCCGTGCAGAAACATAAAGCAGAAGTGTAGAAACATAAAGCAGAAGTGTCAGGATCACCGTCTCATTGGGAGAGAGGTAGACCCCTCAGCCATACATCAGCGGGAAGAAGAGCCTCAGAGACCACGTCAGGGGGAGCGTGGCTCAGTCTGGAAGCCGGTCCCTGCCTCCTCACATCGCTCTCATGGAAGTCAGTGATTTCCCCTGCGAGGCACACACCAGAGAGAGCTAGGAGCTCACGTCCTACCCACACTTGTCTGTGGAAGTTCACACCAGCATTATTCACACTAGCCCATGGCGGAAAAACCCCGTATGTCCACCAGGGCTGCAAGGTCAACAGTGTATGGACTACCACCTGGCTGTAAAAGGGATGACGTAGTAAGACATGCTAGGACTTGGGCAAACCTGTCAGCATCCGGCATCTAGCTCCATAAAAGAAGCCAGACCAGAGGCCAGGCGCCTTGGAAGCCTCCAGAATAAGCAGAGGACAAAGGACAACGTGGGGTCCCTGGCTGCCAGGGGCTGTGGGGAAAGGGGAGCTGGGGGGAAGGTTGTGTGTGGGGAGAGGGGTTGGAGGGAGGGAAGTGCTGGGGAGAGGGAGGTCTGGGGAGTAGAGGATAGGGAGCGACTGTTCCTGGGGACCAGATTCTTTCTACGGTGATAAGAATGTTCTGGAATCAAGAGCCTGGCCATCAAGGCATACTCTGAATGTTCTCAACATTTCCCAAGTGTGTACTTCAAATGAAACAGAGTTTTATGGCCTGTGAATTACACCTCAATAAAGAGATTATTCTTTAAAATTCCCCCTAAATAAATAAACACATATTGATCTGCTGAGATTGTGGTAGGGGTCTCAGAGACTGGCTCGAGCCAGCTAAGTACCCCAAGCTGTCAGAATGGGAGAGTATCAGGCGCTAAGTTGTCCTCAAGTCCTGGGCTGGGGCTGGGACTGGGGGAGCCAGGACAGTCACCCCGATAGACAGCTCTGCCTGGCTCAGTGGCCACTAGCTCCCCACTTACGATGGGAATAAACTCAGGCAAGTGACTCGAATCGCTGTGACCGGTTCTCTTACCAGCCCCCAGCTCTGCGGGGTTCTCTTGGGGACTGGAGCAGGGGACATGCTAGGTTAAAAAGAAAATGGCCTTTGATGTCCATGAGACAAGTGGAAATGAACTGAGTCCGCGCACAATGCGTCCTAGATGTTGGCGCAACACAGCCTGGTTCAAAGCCGAGGCCCGCGGCAGCCGGCCTCGCTTTCTGCCTGTGAAGTGGGCATGATGACAGCTCCTAGTCGGCTCTTATCACATGCTTTTGTTATGAGGAAGAAGTGAGTTCATACAGGTAAAGCAATTAGCATATGACGTGGTTGGTGACCAAACACTATATAAATATTTGCTGAATAGATGCAGAGACAGGGGTCAGCGCTGGGCCGAGAACAGAAGGCAGCCGCAGCGATGGCAGCGAAGCTGGATGCTGGGCCGGCCTGGAGCACAAAGAACAAAGCAGCGATGGAGGCAGAGCTCTCGGGACGGTTGCCCGAAGGAGAGCTCAAAGAGACCCGGGTTGTTTTTATAATTGGGTGCAGGTGGCTAGGGGAGGGCGTGTCTGCTGATGGCGGACCAGGCTGAGCAGACACATCCGCCCTGTCAAGGCCTCCAGAAGGCCACGCTGCCCTGGGAGGTCAGACCCTGCTTTCTCAGTGGCCCGTCCTGGGGAGAGGGGCTTTCCACGTGGTTGGGGAAAAGAAGGCAGGGCCGCTGCTTCAGAAAGCAGAGGGGTTACCTCCAACGTCCACTCACTGAGTTGAGGGGCAATCATAGCCATGTCAGTTCCTTCTGCTGGCTGACACGGAGGCTCAGCGAGACATGCAATATGCCCATGCCAGGGAGAGAGCCAGCCGTGCAAATTCCTGACAGGCAAATTGAGGCCCATTATCTGTAATTACAGTTGCCCGAATTCCAGGACAGAGAGACCCTGTTTGCCAGCTGCCAGTCATCACGGCGGCTGCTCAGGCATCCAGCACAAGCTGGACAAGTCCCCAGAGTGGACACCCGTGGCCCTTCAGGGTATTCCCGGCAGGCTGTGAAAACCCTGAGTCCTCACACGCTTCCTTCTGGAGCTCGCAAGAGCAACGGCTCCACGGGCCTTTTGTGTGTGGTCCAGCTCTGTCTTCAGTGCCCTGCAGGCTGCCCTGACCGACTTGTTGATCATGAGTGACCTGCTACCTCACGCTCCCCTCTGCCCTGTGTGAAGGTACTTGCCCATGCGTGGTTCAGTCCTTCCTGGATTGCTTCAGCGTTAACTGCAACTGTAACCCCAAGCATGTCTCCTCACTGAGAAGTCTCCCTCGGTTCCTTCCAGCTGGTCTTCACCCCTTTTCTCCGGTTTCACTAAACCCAGCACTGTCCGCTGATGTTCATTTGTCTCCTCTGCTAGATACTGAGCTCCTGGAGGGCAGAGACCCCCATGTAGTTATATCCTACCCCTCTCACCCGCCTTCATCCAACGGAGAGGCTGCCCAAACCGATGCTGTCTTTTTAGCTTCAGCGCTGATGAGACTGTTCTTTGATTTGGTTAGATCAAAAGACCCCTCCCTTGGGATGATTGCTCAAGCATACTCTAAAATCAGGAGGAGCATGGCTTTGGTAGACTGAGGATGCATTCAACTCACCACATGCCCTTCTACCTTTAATCCTGTTTCAGCGAAGAGGGCTGGGTTCCCAAGGTATATAATAGGATGTGAAGAGTTCATGAACCTTGCAGCTTCTCTAAGGTCACAGTGCACTCCCGAGAGTTTACTAACTACGATGTGGTATTGGTCTGCTCGAACCTATGAACAAAACCTGAAGGTTCTTACTCGGTTTCTGCTCACAGCATGACTTGGAGCTGAAGTGTGCAGAAGGGTTAAGTAAGAGCGTGAACATGAGTTCACCTGAACGGCTGCATTTCCTCACTGCCCTTTCAGGGTCTGACCCACTTTGATAGTGGGTCAAATTGGGGCAGAAGTTACCAACCAACAAGCCATAGGAGCAAAAATTGGCATTTTTTAAAATGCGGCTTCCTTTACCGGATCCATCTCACCTGTGCATACAGCGGTTGCAAAGTCACAAAGCAATTTAAACATCTGGGTTTTATTTACAAGGAAAATTAGCCAGGAAAATGAAAAGTTCTTAATGCCACAAGTGGCCAGTTATTTCACCTCAAGTACCACTTAGTCCAAAAATCCCAAACACATGTCCAAGATGGTGCCCCATTTGCCCCTCCAAACCTGAGGCAGGCACGCTGCAAAGTCTTCTTTCAGCATCTTCTCTTCACTTCTCCAGCATCTTTTCTTCACTTCTCTCTCCACATTGCAAGCTGCTCTGCTTCTCCAAGTCTTCTCAAACTTTTCCAACAGATGATGATGCAAACTCAGCTTTCAAAATCCCTGGCTTTCTCCGGGTACCAACTTTCCATGCCGCCTTGCTGCGGCTCCACACACTTCCTTTACCAGACCCACCTTTGGCAGCATCTGGTCACACTCACCAGGCCTGCCCTCAGCAGCCCCTGGTCACCCTGGCCTGCCATTCTGGCATCTGACTCCACACTGACTACTTCTCTGCTAGTCGCTCTCCCACCATGGCTCATCACCACCACCAGCTCACTCTTGCAGGGGGTTTTCCCCAGCCAGGCCACGTGGGCCCGTTCTCTCAGTCCACCGCCATTCTCATCTGTTTTCTTCCTATCTCTCACCCCCCTTTTTATGCACCTTTTGGTGTTTCCCACTTCTTCTTGCCCGTCTTTCTCTCAGATCCACCCCCCAGGGCAGTATGGTACCCATACAATTTTCTACTTCCTCACTGCCTTATATCAGCTTCTCTGCTCTTGATTCTTCACCTTCCGAGACAGGTGATGATCCTCACCTGAACATGCCTCCTGGGTGCCTTAGATCCCCAAGCAACAGCAACTCTTCTTCCCTGAGATGCCACCTTCTCTAAGTCCTGGAAAGTGTGGCGTTTCTGTAGAGGTTGAACAAGCTATTAACGGGACATCAATAGATGAGGCAGAGTGTACATGCTTTTCAGTGAAAACACTCATAGCTGCATAATTCTTTTAATGTGCATGAACAACATATATGACAAACACACAAAACCCATCATTTCGTGGGTCTCATTTGAGGAAAAGTTATGCTTAAGATGCATCAAGTGAATGTGCTGAAGAATGATAAACAATGATCCACGTTATGAGAGTGACGGATTGTGAAGGACACATGCATGAATAAGTGGGAGAAACACTGATGAAAGGCACAGAGCAGAGGCTATGGGGTCCCCATTATTTTACACATAAAATAAATAATAAATAATTATTTATTGGCACCTGTGGGCAAATCATTCAACCTTTCTGAGCCAGGCTTGCACATAGTGTTCAATGAGGAGAGTGGATTGTGAAAATGGTTAAAGATTAGGTTCCTGGGGTACCTGGCACAGGATGGCAAGGGGCTGCCTAGTGAGAATTAGTTTCTGAAAATCCCATTTATTCTTATAGGACAAAGGTGGCAGATAGCAGGGCTCAGAAAATGGTGACTCTTGAATTTGTAACATGGATGGACCTAGAATAAACCATGTTAGCAGAAACAAGCCAGAAAGAAAAAGACAGAAACCAAATGGTTTCACTAATATGTGGGATATAGGAAAAACAAGCAAAAGGCCAGGAGGAAAAGTCTAAACAAGCTAACAACCAAAGTAAAGAACACAACTGGTGTGTGTGTGGGAGGGATGGGAGATGGGAGGGAGTGGTCAGGGAGGGAAGGTGATGGGTAAATCCCAGGGAATACAAAGATGTGAAACATATATATAAACAAATAAATAAATAAATTGAGAAAGGAAGGAAGAAAGGAAGGAAGGAAGGGAGGGAGGGAGGAAGGAAGGAAGGAAGAAAAGAAAATGGCATCTCTTTTCCCCTTCCCAGCTCCCTTTTTCCACAAGGCCATTGTCAGGCTCCCAGCTTACAGATCAACTTGTCAAATAAGGAGACAAGGGATGACAAAGAGGAGCAAGAGAGCGCTGAGGCAGAGCCCAGGGCCTGGTGATGGAGTGGAAAATCATAGACTTTGGAATTAGGATCCCGAGTCCAGGAAGTCTTGGGAAAATGACTTCATATCTCATTTCCACCATGAGCAAAGCATTGATTGTTGTTTATGGTTGTGGGGACGACTGATTGAAATAAGGTAGGTAAGGAACAGCATGGAGAGGCCTCCCGCGAGTCTGAGTTCTGTATGTTTTCAGAAGTAATGAATACCTGAGTGAGATTGATGGGGAATGGAGAAACTCATGTAAAATGCCCAGAGAAATCGGATTTTTTCTGAAGGCAGGAATGTCCAGGCTTCTGCCTGGCACTCCTCCCTTCCTGGTTGCGCAACCAGGCCCTAGGAGCCGGCGGCTGGGGCAGGGGGGTGGGGAGTGAAATCATCAGTCAGCACAGGCGCAATGAGGGTGCCAGGAACAGGGCAGAAGACCCGCTGAGGACAAGGCATGACCCTAGTCTTTGGGAAGCTTGGAGGGGAATTAAACCTACAAAACGCACTCGAAGATTCCTGAGCCCTACACCAGCCTGTTTGCCAAACGTCAAGGTCCATGGCGGTGGGGGGAGGGGCAGCTAGAGCTGAGAGTGGGGATGGGAGAAGAAGCCCTAGCAGGACCCACTAGGGCGGAATGTGAACCCCCAGTGCAGGGCACAGGGGCCTCCCCGATGTCCCTGCACGCTGGCAAAGACCGTGCGGACATAGTGAGATGACCCATCAGGAGCCGCTGGGTCATGGAGGGAGGTCAAATGCAAGTCAGTGTGATTGCCTGGGGCAAGCCTGGTGGCCACACAGCTGATCTCCTGGACGGGCCAGTTCAGCTGCTGTCTGGACACGGAAGGGTGTCCCTGGGACCAACATCTTCTCAAAGCCTGGCTATCCTCAGGGAGTGGAGGGCTACCCCCCTCTGTGCAGGGGGCATCGAATGATAACTGGACTCTGTCAGGGGCTGCATGGCCACATGACCCGGTAATGGTGTCACTCTGACCAGAGCAAAATCCCAGTTTCCACCACCTCCGCAGCCCAGGACAGAGGACCGAGCAAGGGACGCCCTGTCTCTGGACACTGAGATTTCAGCCTGGTGAGGCTACCTACGCATCTGAGTAGGACTTTCCTCTGTGCTGCTCTCCACAACCTGCACTTCAGGCTTGGCATTTGTGGGCGTGACTCTTGTCTCTTCCCTGCTGGCTGAAATTCGGTCAGCTAAATAGAAGGTGGACGCTAATAGTGGTCATTTTCTCCCAGAGGTTGCCGGGAGGGAATTAAATCGAAAGACTTAGCACAGCAATCTCACAAAATAGGAATGGACCAGGCTCTCAAACTAGTGAGAAGTTTGGGGAAGTTGAAATATTGTTTCCTTCTGGAGCTCAAAGGGCAGATGGACATAGCCTGGACTGGAGGCTATGTTAGATCTGACTGGGATTGTAGCATGGTGCAGTCAAGGGTCCTCTACTTGGCTGGTGATTCACGTGTTTGACACACTCTTCAACAGACTCACGGACAGGCTGGCAAACCTGCCCTGTGTGTACCGCTGCGTTTTTCAGTATTCAGAGTAGTCACCTTCTCCAGACATAGCTGAGAAATGCCTTCGGCCCTCAGAAATTCTTAGACGTGGACCGAAGTGCATAGGGTCTGATATGTACACACTAACACATCCATGTAGTTTACCCATGGATACAGACGATGCCATGTTGGCTAACTTTCAGTATGATGGACCAGATGGACTTACCTCCCTGACTAAAACAGGAAGACGCCCTGGGAACAGGGTAACGCCACACTGCCCTTTCCCTTTACCAGGTATGTGAGCTGGCAGAGGTTATGTGCCATCCTGCCTCAGTTTCCCCAAATGTAAGTTCAGAGGCTGCTGTGAGGATTAGATGAGACACCGATCGGAATGTGTCTGACACTTTGGTGCATATAACTCTTCTTTGGATGTTAAATGGTGAAGTTGGCATAGAGATCATTACCCCCAGGTCTTGGGGTATTCGGAAGAATCACAGCTAAGAGAAAGTTGGTTTGGGGGAGACTTGGTGAGGAAGAGCTTTGGATGGGGGGCTGCTCTGAGCCTCTTCCCCCCCATTTTTCTTCTTGGACCCTTAGTGCCAGCCTGCGTCCTGACAACGTGACCCTGGAGACGATGACAGCTGTGCCATCTGTTTTGATAGGAGGGCGAGTTGCCTCCGCAGTAGAGCTAAGGTGTTGGCGCAGCAGACTGTACTGATGACCCGGATCCGCCCTCTTTCCACAGCTGACAAACAGAAGCATCTGGACTCCCCTGGTTCTGGGCTGGGAGGCCGAGAGGGTGGAGCTCTGCACTCGGTCAGGGCTGAGGACATCTGTGTTCCCATCCCATCTATAGCTTGTGCACACATGTCCCTTCATCTCCAGGTCTCAGCTCCCATGGGTTCTGACAGCTCTTCCTTCAAGTCCCTCCAGGCTCTAGTATCTTACACTTCCCTGCCAGCCTTGCTATGTCCTTGCTGAGGAATGAGGTCTGAATGGGGAAGGCAAGGCCGAGGAGAAGTTGCCTCATTCTGTTATGAAATGTCTCTGGCTTCCCGGTAGGGGTGGGGGAGCGCACAACCAGGCGGATAACAGGAGGAACAAACACAGAGTCTGGGTGTCAAGGATTTTCAAGTGGTACCTCTGTTTTTCTGACACCCCCGTCCCTTGTCGGAGTCCTCCAGGCAGGGAGGAATTGCCTCTGAGGGTCTAGCCGAGGTTGCGCTCGTGTCTTGGACATCCACGGTCATGTCAGAGAGGCCGTCCTCTGCTTCCAGGGCCCAGCTGGGCAGCCCTCGACCTCTTTCCGCTCCTGGCTGCAGAGGGATGCGGAGCAGCCATCGTAGGAGAGCCCATGAAGCTGCTTGCAAGCTCCCCCACCAGGCTTGATACCAAGTTGCCAAACTCTCAAGACAGGTCTGTGCCCACCTTTCCACAAGGACCACTCATGTCCACAGGGGTGCTGGGTTTGTGTTTATAAAACCCACAGGAGGCATCTTGAGAAGACCCACCCCTGGATGTGACTGAGCATCAGACTGATGTGATTGGCCATGACCACGTCTTGGCAATGCTTGGCTGCTGATAAGCCCCGCCACCTATCATCTTATTGCCCTTACAGCATCTCTCTAGAGGGAACTATTAAACCCACTTTATAGATGAGGAAAGTCAAGTCAGGGAAGAGTCAATTTCGCCCATCGTCGCAGAACAGATAAGAGTCAGGATCTGATTCAAGCTACGGATCCTCAGTGCAATGTTTTGCCACAGACACAGCATAACCAGGAAGTTGATTCAAATCCGCATCCCCAGATAAGGAGGAATTCTGTAAGCATTTCTTGGCCACTAACCTCATGATTCATCAGCTCATGTGTTTGCCAATAGCGTTTTATTGACGGATTAGTCATTTTCCTAACACTTTGTCTCAAGCCGAACAACTGAGGAGATAAGATACCAGGCTGGCCCTAAGAAATTTACCCACCAAAGAAACCATACAAATGAAGCAACATCATGAGAATTAGGAGATGAAAACAGAACCTAAACCCCAAAGCACAACTATCTTAGAGGCTAGCTGTTCTCCTCAGGCGAGCGACAGTCGCCAACACATTCTTTCATTCATTAAATATTAACTAAGCATCTATTATGTGTCAAGCTCTGTCCTAGCAACAGGGCACATGATGCTATCTAAGACTTTGAATTCCCCCACCCCCACTCACACAGCTGAGTCCCCTGGGGAAGATGGAAGTGTCAACAAGAGATTGCACAGGGCTGAAGGCGCAGGATTGTGATAAGGGTACCAGGAGAAATGCCCAGAGAATTTTCCAGTCATACTGAGACAGGGAACCTTGACAGCAGAGATGCTCTTTTGCCTGACTTGTAGAAGATGAATAAATTCTTGCCAAATAAATGAAGGGGGTGACCTATTATTCCCCCAAAAAACCCACGTCCTCCCCTCATCAGTTGCACCTCAATCATTGGTCACTTTCTATGTGCCCAAGCCAGTCCCATACATTCCTTAGATATTAGGTCATCTGATATGCTCACTAACCCCCAAGGAGGTTCTGTCATCAAGCCCACCCCCTTTTGGGGGTGAAATAGAGAGACTGAGTGACTTACCCCAAGCTACCCAGCAAGTAAGGGGCAGAGTCACTTGGTTTCTCCAGCTCTGGAGGCCTACGCTGACCCAAGGAAAGCCCACAACCACGAACAATCTGTGCCAGGAGAGATGGTGTGTGTGGGCAGAGTCAGGAGTACTGTAGGGTGCCCTGGGTATTGCTGGAAACCTGTGTCTGTTGGTCTCCACTCTCACATTCCTTCCCTCTGGGACCCTTCTCCCACTTTCTCATCTTTGTCTCCACGCAGCGTGAACCTCTTTGAATTCTAAGCCTGGACTATTTACAATAGCATTTGGGGAACACCCAAATGCCCCCAAACAGATGAATGGGTCTGAAAGCTGTGGTCTATGCACACGATGGAATACGATTCTGCAATCAAAAAAGACAAATTTGATGCATTTGTGATCACATGGCTGGAGCTAGAAGGAATCATACCAGTGGAAATAAGCCAGAAAGATAAAGAGAGAGAGACGGGATGATGTCACCTAGATGCGGGATGTAGGGAAAGCAAACAAACAAAAGGACAAGGAAAATTTAAAGCTGTCAGCGGAACTAAAGCATAGAGCAAGGGAGGGGGTCAAATCAGGGGAGGAAACGACACAGGAGATGAAGATGGTTCATGGTTGACAGGGTGGTGGGAGAACAACGGGGTAGACAACGACGTAAAATAAATATATGCACAATCACTTAAAAATAAAATTTTAAAAACTCAGAGCTTGGGTTTGGGAAGCCAAACAGTGGAGCAGGTTTAGGCTGGGAACCTGCAAAAATGTTAGCCCTTTGCTCTGCAACCTCAGAGACAGACTTTTCTCCTGACCCCACAGAGGGCCAAGGCACAAAGTCCTGTGGGAGGGAGCAGGATGAGTATCCTGACTCACACGGACTTGAAAAATGCCCATGGAAACCTGGCAATCCCTGGCTTTGACCTCTGTTCTCCACATCCTGAGAACCCAGCAAAACCACATTTTCACGGCTCAGCGAATCCAGTTTAACCAAAGGTTTCAGAGGAAAAGTAACTTTGATTTTGATGCTCTGCTCACTTCCCTGGGCTCCTGTTTTCTTTTAGATGTAGACTTGGCATTAAAAAGAGCATTTTTAATTTTTTTGGTCATGTTGTCAGGACTTTTATATAACCATGGAAAGAAAAATCACCCAGCATGATTAGTTATTTTCAGTGGAAGGTCTGGTCCAAATGACCAGTCATCCTTCCATCACAGGAAACTCACAGTTCTAAGACTCACCCAGCTTTCACCCGGTGATGTAGATACAATTAACCTGGTTTTTCCTGGTTTTTCCAGTGATTCAGGGAGTGAAAGCAACTTGCAAAAGGTCACGCAACGAATAGCTGATGGGGGCAAGATTCCAACCCAGATTTCTCTCAATGCAATTCCTACATTTCTCCCTACACCTCTTCAGGCTCAGACTGAGGGAAAAGATTTTACCTGTCAGTGTTTAAATTCCTTCATCGACAACATGAAGGTAATAAAACACACCAAAAGAGTGTATAGATGAAGAGTTTAATACGTGAAAATTTATAGCTCTGTTTTGCACAGAGAGAACTTCATAAGTATCTGTTGTTATTGTTACTACAATTCTCCAGAGAAATCGGACCTGCTTAGAAGCTAGAATTTTATGACTTGTTTAGAGTAAAACACTTGCCAGCCACTCTCTCGCTCATCCATTCATTCACCATTTATGGGCCACCTCCAGCATGGAGTCGGACCTCCCAGATGCTCAGGCCAAAGCCATGGGCGCCTCCTCTGTGGCAATCCTATTTTCCGAAGGGAGGAGCTACTTCCTCCTGGTATCTTGGATAAGAAAGGAGCTTGTCTGGAGAAACGCTTTGTAGTGGTAGTATTCGTTGCTCTCCTTTCCTGTTTTGGCCTCCTGTCTCTTTCAGCCTCTGGATACACACAGTGGGCAGATTGGAAAACAGGGAGCTACTGTGGTGAAGGATCTACCACCAGCCCCTTCCCTCCCGGATGACAGGAATCCAGTCACGAGTTCAGTGTTTCTTTTGTGCAAGCCTTTGCTGGCTCTTCTGAGCCTGCCAAGTCCTATCTGAAGAAGAGGGCACAGCTCAGGAGAGCCGGAGAACTAGCACATGCCCACCAGGGGCCAGCCGCCTGCAGGGGTCTCGTATGGGCCTTGTGGGAGGTGACCGGTATGAAGGCCCAGCACAGCAAGAAGCGAGCGCAGCAGGCCAGAAGGAACAGGTGATGATAGCAGGTGATCACAGGGCAGGATTTAGGTGCAGATGAATCCAACAACAACCTGGGCTGGGCCCAGGGAGTTGAGAGGGGAGAGGGAAGGGGGTGTGTGTTTTGTAGTTGGCATAAGCATCCTACTTGATGTTGGCCAGGTGGGAAGCAAGGTGAGTGACAGCAATTTCCATGGGAGGGAGAGGTAGGACTCGGGGTTCAGGAAAACGGGAAGGTCCAGAGACAATCCACCCATGGGCAGCACAGTTTCGAGTGGAGGCGCCAGCATCGTTGGATCTGAACGGGACTCAAGACCACCCAAATGCCATCAAGCCGTGTCCACCTTGACTTCCCTCATGAAGATCGGCTCCCCTCCCCCACACGCCACATGCTCTGTGGTGAGGCTAGTCCTGGGTGCATTAATACCTCCTGTAACAATTACACATTATGACCAGAAGAGCCCTCCACACTCACCCTTGAGAACCGGAAGGTGCGAGAACTCCGCATTCAGAGACCTACGAGAGTGTGAGGACCTGGTCATTCCAAAGAAACCAGCCTAACCTCTTTCCTTCCTTGGATCCTGTAGCCACTTGTTTTTGCTCTCAGATGATTTCCTTCTGTCCCCTCACTCCCTCGCCTCTGACCTTTGAACCTGGACCGAGTGAATTGCAAAGCTGGGGTTGAAGAAAGTGTTAAACTCCATGTCCAAGAACAAAGCTCCTTCTCTGGGGTGCCGGAGTGAGGTGCAGACACGGGCTCCAAGTCTGAATTGACGGGGCAGGGCCACTGGTGAGCTGAAGAAGGCACGGACGAGTGTGGATAGATTTAGTCTTTTTTTACTTGGGGAAGATGCAATTTCGCTGAGGTTTTAGACATCATAATTGTATCAATCTGCCTTCTATTTGCATATCATTTTGTATAAACCGTAGATACACTTGCAGGGCTGGGTGTTCTAAAGATTTTAATCTTGATGCCCCCAGTCAGCCGTGAGGTATTTCCAGGCACTTCTTTCTCATGCTCCTTTGAGAGAAGGGAACGAGGGAACCAAAATAGCAGGATGAGCAATGGAGAAAAGGAGGGAGGAGGTGTCAGCCTGGATTCCCAAGGAGCGGTGGAGGAAAAGCCACACAAAGTGAATGAGAAATCCAGAAAGTCACTGAAAGAAGAGGAAAACACCTCAGGAAACGTAAGAGAAAGCACAGACCAGCCGTAGGAAACAGATAGAGACAGGCTCGCGGGGCTGGGCTCTAAAGGGGCTGGGAGAGCCCCGATTGGAGATGGCATGTTCCAGAGAGACGAAAGCCTATCACTGCTGAGGGAAACAGGAAGCTGGAGACAGGGCACAATGGAGCGACTGGCTGCCGTGGCTCCCGCCAGCCACCAGCTGCGGTCCGCTGTTGGAGCAGGTACCAGGAAGAAGGACTGTTCCTTCCACGTGGGCACACAGAGGCTGCCCAGCCTGGGAGTGAGTCCAGCTAAGTCCCTCGACAAACACAGACGAGGCTTGGCAGGGGGTTTCCAGCTGCTGACCAGATGTTCTTCTGGTCGACCTGGGGCTCCCTCTGAATTCCTTTTATATATATATATATATATATATATATATATATATATATATTGCATCATTGTGTATCCCAGGGTTCTCCCATTTCCTTAACACCTGTTAAACATCTTAATCTTTTGTGCCCTCTGCCTCCCCCATTTTCTTCCCCCTCCTCCTCTCTCGCCCTATGGTTCGGTTCTGTTGGTTGTTTCTAATTTTCCTTATTCGTTTGTTTTTTTTCTATATCCTTCCTATATAAGTGAGACCATCCCATATTTCCCTTTTTCTTTCTGGCTTGTTTCTGCTAATATGATTCCTTCTAGCTCCATCCACGTTGCTGCAAATGACACACGCTTGTCTTCTTTGATAGATGCATAATATTCCATGGAGTCCTACAGAGTGAACCCCTGGCCACAGGGAGAAAGGGTTTGGGTCTCTCTCCCCCAGCACAAGGCCGTAAAAGAGACACAGTTTCTCTCATTTCACCGGCGAGCTAAGGAGTGGCGTGTAACACGACAGGATGTTATTCTCCATGGCCAAGGTCACACAGCTGAGACATGTGCAGCTAAGATTCAAACCCTGCCCCCACCCCACCCCCTATCTCCTCATCCCCAGGCCTTGCCACTTACATCATGCTGGGCATTGTTTCATTTTGGGAGCTCTCACCTAGAGCCAAGTGCTCTATATCCTCTCTCTGAGCTATAACAGGATCCAGCCCTCTGCTGAAGTGTCAGCGTGTCAGCGTTTCCAAAGCTGCCACTTCCACATGACCTGAACAGCTAGAGCTAAAATTGGGCAGGATCGCAGAGCCTGCACTTCTCTTTCCTTTTCGGATGATTTCATGGGACCAGGAGAGGGCAGGAAGCCTTCAGTGGGTAGTGTTCGAAATAGGGACTATGTCCTCAGCTGGCACCTGTGTTTACTCTTCTATTTCCGCTTGTATTCCTCGCCTTGTTGAGCAACACCGATGGAGAAAAGGAGCAGAGCCCATCAGTTTTCCTTCTGTTACTTGGAATAATGACGTGATCATGACGTTTTAAGAATACCCTCTTAGGTATTCTATTTTGTTTTGTTTTTTCAGTTAAATAACGGTTTTGTTTATAAGGGAATTTAACAGGGAAAA
>PVHY01028662.1:0-14902 GCA_004024945.1 Uropsilus gracilis | reverse complement strand
CCGGGGTGGGGGCAATTTACCCGCCACATCACTAACTACAGTCCTTTCAGCCCACCAGACCGAGAGGCATTACATCACACTCTCACAATGATAGGGGGAGGTGGCTCTGAGAAAGCAAGTTTCCAGCTTTCTTCCCTCCCTACTCTCAGCAGCCTGCCTTAGGAGTAATGGAATTTAACTTCAGGACGCTGCACAGTTTTCAGGGTGACGAACACCCCCTCCCCACGGCTCCCTGTTCACATCGCCCTGAGTGACCACTTCGCAGTGGACACCTGGCCCAACAGGCACCCACACTCCGATGCTGAATTTGTACCGAGAAGCCCAGTTCTCGGTCTGGATACAATTCAACACACATCGTCTGCGGGGAGAAATGGAGGCCAAGCTCCAGGAGGAAACTGACGGAGAAAGAACTCCGAGACGGGGCCAAGAGTTGCTTACAGCCTTAAAACACCGTGTTTACGAGACAGTCCGACCGGTGGGCTCCAACCACAATCAAAATAAGAGTGCATCTGGCTGCACATTTGCAAACAGAGCCCTGGGGCAGCGAGCGCGCGCAGCAGGCAGAGGGGCGATCCCCACACCGCCCGGAGGTTCTCGAGCAGGGGAATCTACAAACCCCAAGACTCCATGGTGTTCGCTCGCCCCCAGCCTGATGTTTAACATGTAATTAGGTCTTATTTTAGGTTTTACATCTCTCGAGGAAGAATGACCCACCTTTAAAAAAAAAAAAAAAAAAAGGTTTGCCCGTGGCAGCGTAGCCCTCCCCAGACCCTTTGTGGGCCTTAGCCGCTGGAAGAATGCAAACCCATTTATATTTATGCAAATTTTTGCAGCAGATTTACGGGGGGTAGGGAGAGGTCTGTGGTGGTTTTTTTTTTTCCCCTTTTTTAAAAATAACCTCTTTCTAAATATCAAATTTCCTATCACTCGCAGCTTGATTTATTTGCAAGACAGAAACGCGGATGAAAATCTGCATCTAAATTCAAAATGCAATTAAATCACTTCAAAATTTCCGTCTTTTCCCAAGGCTTTTTCCATTTCTAAAATGCCGAGCCAAAAGACATCATGGGTCTGATTTACACAGACCCACGAAATGTCTGAAGCCAGTCTCCATGCTAGACAAATGTCGATTTGCAACACCACTAGTGAAAACGGTTAGACAAGATCCATATAAATCAATTGGTTTTAAAAAATTAAAAATGTTTACCAACCTCATAAAGTGCAGCAGTGCTTAAATCCAGCAAATTGAGGCATACAAGGTAGAAATGGAAATGAAAAAAGGTCCAAAAAATGATTTCTTTTTGTCTATCTGTTTTTTTGTATTTTAAATATTCAGAAACCAGCGGAGACTCTGTCGGCCATTTTGGCTTGAACTAACTCTCTCACTCACTCTCCCTCTTGCTCTCTCTCTCCCCCTCTGTCTCTAAAGGAAGCTGCTTTTTGTGACCTTCAAATAGAGGCGGATCATGTGACTTCGAGTTGGTGTGTCAATCAGGAAAGGGGCGGGAACTGGGGCTGAGTGCCTTAAAGGGAAAGCGGCCCTTTTCCACTCACTTTCGTTTGTGAAATGCTGTTATCTCATACTCTCCGCCTACACACACTGAATGTGAAAGTGGCAACAGCATAAGGGTAACAGATGAACAAAATAGAAAAACCTTTATTGGTTTATAGAAATATGCTCAGTTGCTAACGATTCCTGCAGATCCTGGAGCCTGGCTGGCAGACTCCAGCTCTTCTTGAGATGTTTGGGCGCAGGCTGGCAAACTGCTCTTTAAAGAGGGCTTAAACAACACTTTAGCCAAACAAGAGGCAAGCCTCTCCAAGAGGCTCTTGGATATGAAGGGGAAATATGGGGTATAACCGTGCTCTAATAAGCCCTAAAGTGAAAACAAAACAAAACCTGTAAGGAAACAGAACCTCTGAATTCAATAGCAAAGGGCGATTCAGAGAGGTGAAGTGACCTATCCCTAGTCACACAGCTGCACCGGCAGACTTCCAGCTCAACTCAACTCAGCGTTGTTTTGGATGTTTGTGGGTTTGGAACTCTTCTGCCAAATACAAGCTGTGCTACAGTACAGCAAACTGAGTTCCTTGGGAGAAGGCAGATCTGAGTCACTTAATCCCCTCCCCCACGGAGGAAGGACGGCTGCTGACTTGGAGTGACTCCGAGTTAAAACCCACCCGACTTCCCCCATACCGATGTCCAGTCTTCTCACTCTGTGCCTCTGGATCATCCGCCTCCCCCCCCTCCCCCCCATATCTCCAAGAAATCCACAAGGGCCTGTGTCTCCAGCCTCGTGACCGAGTTAAGCTAATCCTGGTGCCTCCCCTTCGAGCCAGGTTTTCTCATTTGGAGAAAGTAAAACACTGGACATCCCCAGGTAGAATCTTTAGTGCCTTTTCCGTTTAAAAGTGTGCATTTGGCCTCTTTCTTTTAGCAGTTCTGTTCACCTTATCCTTGCCATCTCAGAAGCTTGTCATTATCCTGGGAGCTTCCTGTTGCCCTCCCCAGTCTAGACCAGGCCTTCCTGTTAAAACTCCCAAACATCCTTTCCTACTTCTTCATAACACCGGCCATAATTGCACTTAATGATCTGGGGAGACGCGCTGACCGCTGGCCTCCCCAGGATGCGTAAGGCAAACCACTTCATCTTCCTTCACTGCTGCGCGGAGGCCTCACAGCAAACCCCGTGGTAGTAGGTGCATAAAGGAACGGGGACTACCTGGGCCTTCGCTCAGAGCCCTTGGGCTGAACGGGAGGAAATCTGCCACCCAAAATAAGAAAAATGGGTCACGTGGTTTCCGCACACTTGCCCCCGCCCCCTCCCATCCGCTTCTGGGGACTGTTCGAGGAAACAGACCAACCTGGGCCAGAGCAGGCCAAAGTGCCCTGTGCCCATTACGCCTCCTCTGCCTCTGGAAGCCAGAAAAAGTGGGGCTTCTGTGTGAGTCTCCCGAATCTGGCCAGTGTAAACCGTCAGAGCACTGACCGGCCCTGGAACCCCTGCATTCCCTGCACAGACACCTACAGGCCGCCTCGGAGGGCCTGGCTTCCGGTCTTCACACAGTCTCCCTCCTCCGTGTCTCCCACTGGGACAGGACAGGAAAGGAGCTGTTTCAGAGCAAGCAGCGGCAGTGCCTGGACAACCAGGCAGCTTGGAGATTTACGGCCTAGCGTGCCCCCACCGTCTCAGCATGCACAGCCCTGAGCAGAGCCAGCGCCAGGGCTGGGCCGACAAGTGAGATGTGGGTAAAAGCAGGAAACTCCTAGGATGGAAATTCTGAACATTTAGTCTATTTTTGTCCTCCCAATACCTTCCAGATGAGTTGCGGACAACGTACGTGGAACACACTCACGTGGTCCAATGCATGGGCGCTGTGCGGGCACCCTGTTTTAATTTGGGCTGGACGCGTTCTCTGGGTCAACTGATCTTGCTAAGTCCCATCCCCGGTGCAGGATGCTGTGTCACCTTGTAAATGTTAACTAACAAGCTGTGTGGCAAGCTGGGGAACAAACATTTCAAAACAGAGCTCTATTTTCAAGTTATAATATGACTGACATTTTTCCTTCAACCTCCAGGCACTTGCAACCTCACTTTTTCTGTGTGCGAGTTAAACTAGAAGCAATATGAGTCGACCACTCCTCTGAAAGACGCAAATTCAATAAATACACTATTTCCTGTTCCCAGACACTCTGAACTCTGATACACTTACTGTACTTTCTTCACATTAAGTTTAAGGTGAAGTTAAACAGTGCTTTTAAACTGATTACGAGGTGACGACACAAAATAATAATTTTTTAAAATGGCTTACTTTTTGAACAAGTACACCAGAACTTATACATTTAAATGAGTGTTGTCTTTCAGAGACCTCTAGAGACAATTACACCAACAAGAATTTCTTAATTCTGGGAATCTACCCAAAGGATACCAAAACACTAACTCAAAAGGACATCTATACTCACATGTTTACTGCAGCACTATTTACAATAGCCAGTAACCCACATGCCCCAAAACAGATGGGTCAGAAAGTTGTGGTATATGTACATAATGGAGTATTATTCGCAATCAAAAACCACAAGTTTATGTCATTGGCAGCAACATGGATGGAGCTAGAATGAATCAAACTAGTGGGTGCTGGGAGAACCTCGAGGTATACAATGATGTAAAAAACAATATATATGTAATCAATAAAAAGTTTAAAAAAACATTAAACAAATAAATTTTAAATAGGAAACAAACTGGAAAATAATACACTTGGTATTTTTCTAAAAAAAATCTAGAGAACAAGTAAAAAGCCCCCCCCAATTAATAAAGATAAAATAATAAATAGAAAGCAATGCTATAAAATAGAGTGGCAGGATCCATAAAACCAAAAAGGTAGATAATCCTTTGGGAAAGCTCTTCAGTTAAAAGAAAGAAAGAGAGTGAGAGAGAGAGAGAGAAAGAGAGCGAGAGAGAGAGAGAGAGAGAGAGACCATAAATAAATATTAAGGAAGAAAAGGGTAACATGTAACTAGAGATTTGGAAAGAAGTTTTAAAATTGTACTTTATGTCAATAAACTTGAAGATTAAATAAAGTGGATAATCAAGGAAAGTAAAAATTACCAAAATCAACTCAAGTAAAGTTATAAAAATAACAACCACAAAAGCCACTGCAGAGATCTGTTAAGAAACTCAAAGAACTAGCACTTCAATTACATCTGGCCCAAATGGCTTGCTGGGTGAATTCTATCAAATGTTTATTGAACAGATAATTTCCATGGTATCCCCACTGTTTCAGAACGTATGGTGATAAAAAAAAAAAAAAAAAAAGGCTTCCTACTCTCCTCTGAGGCTAATGTATTCCTGACTCCCATCTGGACTAAGAAGTTACAAAAAATAAACTTAGAGACCAATCTTCATTTGGGAAGACACACACAAGAATTTAAGCTTGACTGAACAGAAAGTGGCAGTTTTAAAAGAGTGGTTGGTTCATCACGGCCATGTGGAGCTTATATCAACAATGCAAGGATGGTTAAACAACAAAAGCTATGAAGGCAATTCTTGATTTGTCCGACACAGGTATGAAGTACTTTCTACGTGACCCTCTGAGCTAAGTCACAGAAGTTCTTGTCCACATAGAGTCAACACTAGGAGAAAGGAAGCTCCTGAAAGGAAGTGAAGTGTTTGATGAGCTGTGGAATAACTGCGGGAGGCCCCTGTGGACAAGCTGGTTAGGAAAGGCTGTTCTCAGGCAGGGCACTTCGGCTGATTCAAGAGGCAGCTGCTGGAGGGGTGAGGAAAAAGGTGGCAAAGGAAAGGCTCAGAGGAAAGTTGAGAACGACCTGAGGAGGCAGGAGAAACCACAGTGAGGACTTAGGTTGTGATCAGTATAAAGTCACAAAAAGATTTAAAGAAGAGTAAACAGCAACGCTTAACCCATCCGTTACTCTCCACCTAAGAGCTGGAGTCTACAAGTTTTTCGGGGATTAGGAAAATATCTTGGATTTGAAAAAAATATTTTTAGAGGTCCAGCGTGCAAAAGAAAATAACTGTAACAACAAATGCTTCCATGGCCTCAAATATAACAACCCAGAAAATGCATTCACTGTCAAAGTTAGCATTTATAAAGTCTCATTATATTGGAAAATCATTTTCACTTTACAAAAATCCTTAAATAGGTTGAACTGCTAACAAATCTTAAGTAATTATAAATTAGCTATTCATAGGCAAAGATTTTCAGAAGCAAAATTATTATTACTATTACTTTTTTTTAGAGACTAGGTCTTGCTGTGTTGCCCAGGCTTGTCCCAAACCAGTGGCCTCAAGTGATCCTTAGCCTCAGCCTCCCAGGTTACTGGGATTACAGGCATGTGCCACCAATGCCTAGGTATATATATATTTTTAAAAGACTAGATCTCGTTATGTTGCCTAGGGTAGTCTTGAACCTGTGGACTCAAGTGATCCCTGGCCTCAGCCTCCCAGTGCTGGGATTACAAGCATGCACCACCATGCCTGGCTAGAAACAAAATTATTAACAGGTGATAGTAAAAATTGGTATTTAGTTTGGGGTATAGTACCTTCCAGTTAGTTTCTGATAAAAGAAAGGGAAAGTCTCCAAAAGTAAACATGCCAACACCCCATGGCCTTACAACCCTTTTAGGAAAGACATGCTCAGACTTATGCTTTTAAAAGCTCATCCAGGCTTTTAGATGGAGAAGATGCTACAGAGGACAAGCAGAGTATCAAGCTGGAAAGTAAAAGAGACTTGGACGAAGTTTCAGTGGTCGAGAAAAGTACACAATATATTTTAAAGGTAGAAGGGATTCAGTCATAAGGTAACTAACTGGTTGTTAGGAATGCAGTTTGTGACTATGAAAATAGTAGGGCCAATCAACTCTTTCAAAAACAAGACCACAAATTCTTGATTCACAAATCAAGAATCATTTCTTGAGCACCTGCTATAATAAATTAGATACAGTGCTAGAATAGGATCAGGGGTCTACACCTCAGATGGCAAAGCATGCGTGTCCACCATTAAAGCAGGACATGTTAAATGCCATAATGAAAGTATAAGTGGAGATACAACACAGTTAAGCCTAACAAAATACAAAGGAGTAATTGCTAGGCGAGTCAGAAGAGATTTCACAGGGAGGTGAGATCTTGAACCCACTCTTCAAGAATGAGTGGGAATTTGTCATGTTGAGAATATAAGAGGCAAAAGGCTTTTCTAAATCTGATCGAGCTCAGTGCTGTCAAACAATGGCGACTGGGAAGACTGACAGGAAAAATGCAAATACATGAGACAAGCATTTCCAGAATTCTTAGCCCCAGTGAAGTCAGAACGTGGCTTCAATAGAAGCCAAAACTGCATGGAAATCTCCAGAGCAACTAGAATCCAAGAATCCAGTCATCTTTGGATTGTGGTGGAAACAAGAATGTTAGCATTTCGAATCTTATTACATTTAAAAATGACAACACTACTAGACCTTTTAGGGACCGTTTTTTAAAAATCTCAGATTCTTTAAACCAGACTTCAGAAATCAAATTTGCATTTGAAGAAAGCCTCCCCTCCCATGCCTCCCAACACTCCACCAAAATGAGTGTGGCTTCCTCCTCTGTGTTCCCTGGTACCCCACACATACCGCTCTGATAACACTACTGGTTCCCCAAGCACCTGGTACCTCTAAAGCATGAGTCTAAGGTCAGAGAGCATAGCTTTTACTTCTGGGTCTAGCATGAAAGAGAATTCAGTTAATGTTTGTTGAATGAAAGAACACAGGGATAAGCGCAGGCATGAATGATGAATACTATAAACCTAGGTATTTACAGGGCACAGAAGACAACACTTAAAATCTTATGGTTAGACAAGACATACATACAGGACAATCAACCAGGAAGTGGAAGATAAATTGTTGGCTGTGAGATGGCACCCTAAGAGGAACAGGAATTAGAAAACTGAGACATGACAGCTTAGTTCAATTGGGTTTCAAAGAGAACACAGGCCCAGAAGGGTCAAAACAGAGATGCTTTGCTTTTAACTACAGGGCCCCTCACTTTCTTGGGGCTCTCCCACAGTCTGAGAAGTCCTGACACTGCTCCCCCAAATACTTTTTTCCTTGAAGTCTTTCTTTATGGCGGTAAAATATATGCAGCATAAGATATATACCAATTTAACCACTCTTAAGTGTGTGTTTGGCTGCGTTAAGCATCTTCATACTCCTTTGAGAAAGCTCCATAGAACTGTCCATCTTGCAAATGTGAAATCCTAAACCCATGGAACAACCCCCTTAGTTTCCGTCCCCACCACCCCTGGGGACCTGCAGGCCTCTGTGTACCTAGATTTGACTATTTCACATGCCTCACTGAAGTATGACCATATAGCATGTATCTTTTTCATGACTGGATTGCTTCACTTAGCATAATGCCTGGAAGTTCAGCCATGCTGCAGTCTGTGACAGTATTTCCTTGTTCTGATGGACAAATAGTATTAGTAGATGCACAAAATCCATTTTGTAGGTCTATCTCTTTGCCAGTGGACACTTGGGTTGCTTCTGCCTCTTGGTTATGGCAGCAGTGCTGTTAAGAAGATGGGGTGTACGCCGGGCATGGTGGTGCATGCCTGTAAGCGGCAACCTAGGAAGCCATAGCCAGGGCTAGGGATCACGGTTCGAGTCCTATCGGGGGCACATAGCGAGACCTAGTTCCAAAAAATATAGCGGGGCGTGGTGGCGTGTGCCTGTAATCCCAGCTACCTGGGAAGCTGAGGCTGGGGATTGCTTGAACCTGTGGTTCCATAGGCAAAAATAGTGAGACCTGGTCTCAAAAAGAAAAAGGAAAAAAAAAAAAAAAAGACATGGGGTGCAAGTATCTCTTCAAGACCCTCTGCACTCAGATCTTTTGGATATATGCCCACCTGGGAGGATGGCTGGATCATGTGGTGGTCCTATTTTTAATATTTTGAGGGGTCACCATACTGTTTTCCATAGCGTTTACGCCATTGTATGGAAATAACATTCAATTCCTTTGTTGAATTGTAGTTCTTTAATGAGTCTAGGTATTAATCTTTTATCATATATCTTGCAAATATTTTCTCCCTTTCTGTAGACTGCCTTTTCACTTGAAGGGTTGAATCCTTTGTTCTCTTAAATGTGGAACCTTTTGTCTAGTTGCACTTTTTCACCTGTGTATTTGGTGTCTGTCTGAGACATCACCCCAAGCTAACTGTTATGAAGCATTTCTCCTATGAGTCCTTTTAGGAGTTCTACAGTTTTAGGTTATAAATCAACTTTAAACTTTATTGTGTATCTAGTAAGATAGTTCATTCTTTCACATGGTTTCCCAACACCATCTGTTGAAAATGACTGTCTTTTCCCCATCAGGCACCCTTGGTGAAGTACGTGTAAGGGTTTAGTTCTCAGTCTTCTATTCTATTCCATTAGTCTGTTTGTCAGTCTTTATGCTAGTACTACACTATTTTGATTATCTTAGCTATGTAATATGTTTTGAGATGAAGAAAGTGCTCCAAATTTGTTTCAATGAGCCCTAGTTCTTATAAAATGTACAAAGGCATTTTTTTATCACTACCTTACTCATTGATTAAACCAGTCAATCTTTCCACCCTAAATCCCTTATTCAAGCTTCCACTTTTCTCAGTGGTTGCAGGCAGTCTGGGGGTCCTTAAAGGAAAGTTAAAATGATAAATACTTATTTGGGGTTCGTGGTGTATGTTTATGTTTACATGGTCAAGCCTACATGTGGCGAGTTTGTCATACAAGCCACCCTTGTATACAAAGATGTTACTGGACCAACTCTGTATCATGATAAGGATATTCAGGGCCACAGAATGTCATGACAGATGTGCAAAGGGTATTTTAGGATCATCAGCATCTAAGGAAAAAATAAGAACATGAAAGACACTTGACAGGGATTTTCCTGAAGTTAATAAGAACCTTAAACATTTATATAATTTAACAATTACAAGTTGTGGGGCTGAAATTTTTTTAATTTATCAGTAATTAAAACCTTTTATTGATGAACTGAAAACATCTCACTCTTCTTAGGAAGTACCCTAGAATTGCTAATAGGACAGGAAAAAGAATATATAGCCCAAAAATATCAGGGAGAGGGGGGTTTCATAGCAATACATCCAGCAGTGAATTACAACATCAAGTGATACTATTTTTGTAAAATTTGTGGCATCTGATAACTTTTAAAAAGTTGCCATTAAAAAAAAAAGTTGCCATTTTTGTGATTCCTTCCCTCATTATATTAAAGACTCACTTTTTTTCCCCTAAGGCTAGGTCTCGCTATATTACCCGGGGTAGTCCTGATCCCACGGACTCAAGTGATCCCAGCCTCAGCCTCCAGGTAGCTGGGATTACAGGCATACACCACGGCCCAACTGTTATTTTGAGACTAGGTCTTGCTATGTTGCCCAGGATAGTCTCAGGAACCTGCAAACTCAAGTGATCCCTGGCCTCTTGCCTCCCAGCGCTTGGATTACAGATGTGTGCCACCACGCCTGGCTAAAGACTCACTTTTTGTATCTAATTTTGTATTTGCCATGAATTTTTTTTTTTTTTTTTTTTGAGACTAGGTCTCGCCATTTTTGCCTGTGGAACTGCAGGCTCTCATTGCCCGGGGTACCACAGACTCAAGCGATCCCCAGCCTCAGCTTCCCAGGCAGCTGGGATCACAGGTGCACGCTACCACACCTAGCTATTTCTATTGAACTCAGTCTTGCTATGTGCCCCTAGCGGGACTCAAACCATGATCCCTTCCCCTGGCCGTAGCTTCCTAGGCTGTTGCCTACAGGCATGTGCCACCATGCCCGGCCTGAATTTTCTTTTCTTAAAGAGCATCCCCACAAAATTGAGATTTCCTTCTGGTCAGGAGGGTGGGTCTCTGCCTGGATGAAGGAAGCATGGAAGCATGGAAGACAGTATGGAAAGCTGCTGGGCAGGGGCAGAAAGATCCTTTATTCAGCAGAGAGAACATGCATGGGGAAGTCCTCAGGAGCAGAGAAAATATCAAATTTGCATAGAATGGTATTTCTTTCAAAATAAACAGTATCAACAATTGACTTAGAAGTAAGGATACTTAAGCGGATGTGGTAGTATGCAGCTATAATTCAAGCACTGGGAAACAAAAGGCCAGGGATTGCTTGAGTTCGCAGATTCAACACTACTCCAAGCAACATAACCAGACCTGGTCTCAAAAAACCAGCCGGGTGCGGTGGCAGGCGCCTGTAATCCCAGCTACCTGGGAGGCTGAGGCTGGGGATCGCTTGAGTCCGTGGGATTGGAAATATCCCAGGGAACATAGTAAGACCTAGTCTCAAAAGAAAAAAAAAAAAAGGTTAAGGACATTTATAATCCCAGCGCTGGGAGGCTGAGGCCAGTGATTGCTTGAGCCCGTGGGTTCGAGACTACTCCAGGCAACATAGCAAGACCTAGTCTCAAAAAAAAATACCTGGGCAACGTGAGCCTGCTGTTCCACAGGCAAAAACAGCGAGACCTAGTCTCAAGGAAAAAAAAATAGCCGGTGTGGTGGCGCACGCCTGTAATCCCAGATACCTGGGAGGCTGAGGCTAGGGATCACTTGAGTATGCAGGCACCCCAGACAACATAGCGAGACCTAATCTCTTAGGAAAAATAAAATAAGAAGTAAGGACATTTAAGGAGAAGAGTGATAAAATCAGGTCTGTGTGGATACATTCAAGGCACTGGCTATAAAGTCAGATAAGACATATTATCAATTGACTTTTCTTCTGCTAAGAACAAAATAGTCTGGGCTTAGGATTTTTAATGACCCCACCTCAGACTTGCAGAGTGAGTGTGTAGAATAGGGGTTCTCTGCAGTAGGGGAATCTCATTGCCATCTTCCTTCACTTTTTTTTTTTTGAGACTAGGTCTCGCTATTTTTGCCCGTGGAACCGCAGGCTCACGTTGCCCAGGGTATCACAGACTCAAGTCATCCCCAGCCTCAGCCTCCCAGGTAGCTGGGATTACAGGCGCGCACCACCACGCTCAGCTAATTTTTGGAACTAGGTCTCACTACGGGCCTCAGGCGGGACTCGAACCGCATTCCCTAGCCCTGGCCGCTTCATAGGCTGAAGCTTACAGGCACGAGCCACCGTGCCCGGCCCATCTTCCTTCACTCACGCCGTTTATTGGCGCTGTGTGCCAGGCACACTTGCCAGGCAGTGACCACACCAAGAAAAGTCGCTGTCCTCGCCAGTCCTTAGGTACCCTCTGCTCAGCCCAAACTCCAGCTCATAGGTTCCCAGCCAGGAGAAAGGAGGCAGAGAGCTGAGGGTGCGCTGTGTCCCTCCCCTCCAGTGAGCATAAAGCTGGGGCACGATAGACACGGGCTTCTCTTCTCGACACCACCGGAGATTCACAGAGCTGAAATGTGCGCTTCTTGGCCCAAACCGTTTCACAACCACAGATAATAACAACATCTCCAAAAGAGACTTGAAACATCCACTTTCAGGATGTTTCAGGAAGCAAACACAGTTTGCTCTTCAAGTAATATTTTCCCAGAAAAGAATACGACTTGTCTATACATAAGAGTTTTAGTAAGTGAACTGCAGTCTTCCCAGAGCTGCATTACTACCTGTTTACCGCTGTTTAAAATCACAGCCCCAGCCTGGCGGTAAGAGCATTTTCAATTAGGAGACATTTAGTGGTTCCTGAAGTTACTGTTTTGCACAGACACACGAGAAAAGTCTCATAAGCAGAATTCGAAATTTATTTGCTAGAGTTTTGGAACGCTCGGGGAAAAAAGAATATCTTCAGATAATTTTTTTAAAGTAACTCCAATACAAATGAGAAAATTTCTTAGCCGTTGAAAGTTTCCTAAAGACTGAGTACAAATGCTCACGGCCAGACTGGAATCTCCAGCATCAGAAATTCCATGAGCGTAAAACGATCATCTATTGAACCTCTTCGTTGTTCTAAAATACCAATAAACTTGTAAGGAAAACTCCCCTTCCCCCCCAAACAATCCAAGATTAAAAAAAAAAGTCAACTATTCTTATGTTATCCAGTTGTGTAATTATGGTTGAGGGTACTGAGAATTTAATCTGGTGGTCCTTAATACGTTTATTTCAACACGTACATACCTTAACCAGTCATAGGAAAAATAAAACCTTGCCTAAGTTTTGCAGCTAGCCAACCCAGAGCCAAACTTGAGCTCTGGAGATAATTATCTACAGAATAAATGATTTGGAAATCTTTTCTTTTTGTATTTATAATTTAATCTCCTAGTACATCTTTCAATTCTATAACTGCATCATTTATCTGGTCTAAGATTTTAGTAGACATAATTTAATTTCAAAACACTATTACTATTTTTAGATGGCAGATGTAGGTAATCACTGAAGGATCAACTCTCATTTTTATTATTAACCAGCACTCATAGCTTCTGGGACAGACAGAAAATATAATTTGATGGAAAGAAAAAGCATCCTTTCTTTTACAATTTTGCAAGGAATATCTGAATGTTTTCTAAATATATATATTGTGTTTAAATAAACAGGATATAAATAAAAAAATAAACTTGATGTATTTATATACATTTAGTACAGTGTATATATTTAAATGTGTGTAAATACATCTAAGTGTAATTACATTGTAATTACATGTAATTCATCATATGGAAATACACTGTATATATTTAAATGTATGTAAATAAACACATTGCATTTATTTAAGTGTATGTAAATGCAACCAGATTTAGTTGGGAAAGTAAATATTTTTTCTATTAATTGCTATACAAATTAGTGCAAATTACTGCAGTTGGTTCAGTTGTTTTTTGTTGTTGTTTTTTCTTTCTTTTTTTTTTTTGGAGACTAGGTCTCGCTTTTTTTGCCCATGGAACCACAGGCTCACATTGCCCAGGGTACCACAGACTCAAGTAATCCCCAGCCTCAGTCTCCCAGGTAGCTGGGATTACAGGCGTGCGCCACCACATCCAGCTATTTTGGGGGGCTAGGTCTTGGTGTGTTGCCCCGAGCAGGACTCGAACTGCGATCCCTAGCCCCCGCCGCTTCATAGGCTGAAGCTTACAGGCACGTGCCACCGTGCCCAGCTCAGATGGGTTTTGTATTTGCTCAATAATTCATTTGAGAGGTCAAACAAGTCTGTTTCTGGGCTGGCTAGTTACAATTGTTATTCTATTAGCAGGAAATGTCTTTTCCCTCCTCCCCACCTACCCCCTTGTCCCTTTGTCTCTACCCCTCCCAAGAGCCTGGGGCCCTCAGGATGTGTGTTCATGTTCAACAGTATTGAAGTGTTTTAGGAAGCTGAACTGTCTGTTATCACAATGTCAGGTATTTGTTTTCATCATTTTGACTGGCCTTGCTACCTGTAATTTTTTTTTCAAATCCCCTCCATTATGTTGAAAATGGCTGAATTTCACCCTTTCTTGTGGCTCTGTAGTATTCCATGGTATGTATGTACCATGTCTCTCTGATCCATTCATCCAGTGAAGGAGCTTTAAGCTGCTTCTGTGCCCTAGTTATTGTAAATAATGTGGCTGTGGATAGTGTAGAACATATGGGTATTTTTTTGTTGTTGATGGTTGCATAGTTTGTGGATGTACGCCCAAGAGTGGGATTGCCAGGTTGTTACCATATTTCTATTTTTAGCTTTTTTAAAGGTAAACCCAGATGGTTTTCCATAATGGCCTCACGAGTTCCGTCTCACCAACAGCTAAGAGAATTATTTGGTCCAGTTCCTCATTGGCAGCTGCTGTCTCCTTATTTATTCGCTGACTTGTTGATCTGTCTGCTGGAGTAAGTGGGGTATGACAGTCCCCTGGTTCTGTGCCGCCATCAACACCTCTCTTCCCGTTCTGTTATCGATCATCACATATCTTGCTACTTCATCATTTGCATAAACACTTATGAGTATTATTTCTCTTGTTCTGTCAGACCCGAACTCATAATAGAGGGTCTGTTTTTTTCTTTTTACCTTTCCTAGTTGACAGTCTATACTATCAGTTGTAATTACAGCTGTTTCTGATTTTTTTGGGGGGGATTGCCCTTTGCTTGTATGACTATCTTCCAATCCTTAATTCTATGTCTGTGCTGGTCATTGTTGGCAAGGGGAGGTTCTTGCCAGCAGCAGGATGTCGGGCTTTGCACTGAAATCCATTCAGCCCTCTGTATCTCCGACTGGTGAGTTCAAATCACTGATGTTTAAGGTGATCGCTGAGATCTAAGTATTTACTATCATTTTGCCATATCTTTTCACTTCGCCTTGTCTTCTTTTACTTTTTTGAGGGTTTCCTATTATGTTTGGTTTAGCTTCCCATTTCCATGGTGTTATGGGCTACTTCTATTACTTTTTGTTTGCAGGTTCTACTAAGATTAACAGATGATGGACTGTTTATGTGGCCTTTCCCCTCCCCCC
>PVHY01028661.1:0-14953 GCA_004024945.1 Uropsilus gracilis | reverse complement strand
AAGGCTTCTTTCGGTTGCAAAATGCAGACCTGCGCCTTTGTTTCAGGACCGTTCCCTTGCAACCGGGTGCGACCCGATGCCGCCTGAGGGGGCAGTCAGGGAAGGGACCTCACCTGACCTCCGTGGAGCCCTCAGTCAGCTGCTGGTGCGGTGGTCGAGGGACCTCTGGTTCCCTGTCGCTGGTGAGAACCAGCCGCCGCCGTGCAGCGAAGCCCGCAAGCTGGGCTTCGGTGTGGAGGCTGCTGTCCGTCCGTCTAAATTCTTATTTCTAGTCCAGACTTCAGTTATTATTCCACCCACTCTTTTGGATAGTAGTTTGTTAAGGCAATGTTTCTCAAATTTTATGTCTAAATGACTTCTTTGGGGGATCCTAGTAAATGTAGATTTGGATTCAGCAGGTCTGGGGTGCAGACTGTGATTATTCATTTCTAATAAGCTCCAAATGATGTTCTGGTGCAAGGTCTGTCTCTCAGGAGGAGGCATGGGCCTTGGATAGGAGTTTGCAAACACTGTTCTCTGTGACTTGAGTCATGGTTTTGAGTCTTAGTTTCCTCATTTTATAAACTGGAAACAATGAAAAACATGTCATTTGTTGGGGGCTATTGCTAGACTTCAGTGGGTTAATGACTGTGTCAGCTCCTAATTCCCATTCTCTGTTTTCATAGCCTTGTTTAGGGGAATTGATACTCGCCATTTTGAACCCTTTTATTATGTCCAGGTCATGCAGTGAATCTCAGGCCAGGAATATGAACCCAGTGGGTGTTTTGTGAGCAAGATTGGCCACCCGCCAGACCTCCTTGCAGTCAGGCTGTAGTGGAAGTTCTGAAGCAGTAGTGCATTGGCCATCTTGGCAGTTACAGTCATACTGACCTTACTCGTGCGACTCCCACCAGAAGTAGAGTTGCTAGGTTTTGATCATCTTGCTTGGGAAAATTAATGTGCCCACTCCCTAAGGAAGTACCCTGGCTCTGATGGCTTCTCTCATGCTTTGGCAAGATTTCTTCAGGTTCTATACATAGCTTACGAAGGATTTGTCCCAGAGAGCAGAACTGCTTTGAGCCAACACACTTGGCGATGGAGGAGATAACGCCCTTGTCAGATCCCATTTCATGGATGGTGTTTTCCATGCAGAATGAAATCATTGAACTCACCCTCATTTTGACTTTTGGCAGTCACTTTTCCACCAGGGGCTGTTGCCAAGAAGCCAGTGTTTGACTTGATTACTTTCAGGAAATGTGCAATCTGCCTGATGAGATGGCATGGCGGAGGGTGGTGTCCCCTGCAGCTTCAGACCCCACCCCAGGATGAGTCATGAGTTGAAATTTCCACTTAGCTCATGGGAGGTCAGGTCACACATCTTTCTCTATTGCCGTATGTTGCCCACCTGCTAGGAATTTCGGAGCTGCCTACTTTCCAACTCAGTACTGCCTTTGTAGAATTGACATTTGCTCCCTTTAGTCTTCTGCTGATCCTAATTAGTAGTATTTTCAGTTTTCTAAGGGGAAAGAATGAATTCTGATTTTTTTTTTTTTGGAAGCTCAGAAGTTTGTATGGCAATATTGACTTCCCACAAAGGAAATATCTAGGCTTCTCTTTGTAAGTTTTTTTTAAAATTATTTTTAACATTAATGTATTTGTTGTACACTGTTATAGTCCCCATAATTCTTCTGCCATCATATCACCCATTCTTTATACATTTTGATAGATTTCTTTTCCAGTATTGGAAGTTGAGAAAGCTGTGTCATGCAGATACTATTCTTATATTCTTCCAGGTCCTTTTACTGATATTTTGGAAAAGCAGGGATTTGTCTCTCTGGTGGTCCTATGAATGTGCATTTACAACTATGACCACAGGGAATATCTTTTCCCTAGAATATTCTTCAAGACTGTGAGCTTTGGGGATCCTACGGCCAACCATTTCATGTGGACATGGGACTCCTGTGACTTTGTTCCAGGATACCCTGATGGCTTTGAAAATTTTTCTGTAGATCTGCTCTGTGGTCCAAGAGGTTTCCACCCAAAGAAGACAAGATTTATTCCTTGTCTCTCCCACTGGGAGTCAGGACATCATCTGATTGTCCCCTTTTTCTGGTTCTTTTTACATTTTTATTTTTTTTTTACAGACCTTTTTGCATCTCCAGTCCTGTCTGGCAAATATGATGGGTCAGTCTCTCTCTATTTGGTTTTTATCTCTTATGTTTGAAGCTGTGTCTCCTCTATGCACTTTGGTGGTGGAGTGATATGTTGGAGGCCACAGTTTTCTTTAACATCTTTTAAAGAGTATCTAAAAGAATTTGCTAAAGCATTGGGATTAACTAAAGAAACCTCACAAAAAGAGGGCAATTTTTTATTGTACCCCAAATATGACTATTTCCATTGTCCTAAGGAAATATTAATATTGAATACTGCGCATTAGGAGCACATTCAGGTACCGGTTAACTGGTTGAGTTGATTTCTACTAACTGGTTGAGTTGATTTCTCTTCAAGAGGGAAGTGTTTAACATCCTTCTTTAAACTAGACACATTCTCACCAGACTGTTGGGGAATCTGGGTTTCCTTCTATGGGAATGGAGTTCATCTAGGGTATCTTTACCCCCTTGATACATGCCTAAATCAGAATATCTTCAAGTGGCACAGTTTAAAAATATAAGCAATCCACCCTACAGTAACCCCACAGGGAGGAGTAGGATTTCAGTGCAGTCAGATGGGGCAGGAGGATCTACAGCCTTCCTGGAGCTTCTGCCTAAATCTCCATGCCAGCCTCCAAGGATTCTTGATTTGCAATGGGAACTTCTGCCCTGGGCTGCAGAGACCTGAAGTGTACAAGGAATCCCTGAGGTTCTTTTCTGAAAGAAGGGCCTCTTCACTTCCCCCACCTCTGTACATCCCTCACCCCCTTTGTGCTTTTAACCTCTGAGGTATGGTGATTTGGATCTCTGAGGTCAGGTGGTTCAACCTTTGACTACTTTGTCCCCATATTAACCTCATCAATCAAATGCCTAGTCACAAGGCCAGGTAATTTCTGAGGTTTGGCCATAGGAACTTGTGTGAACACCTGATGAATTTACCTTGATGTGGACCCTCTGGTTGTGGACATATGTTCCTCCCGAGAGAGGAGGTCTCCTTCTTGTCTTGATTTGATTTTCCTTTTCTCTGTAAATACCAATTCAAAAAAACTGGACCTGCTTATTCATTCCTGTATCCTGTCCTCCTCCCTGAAGTGCCAGGCCTTGGACTATCTTAATGGTCGGTGAAGTAAAGAGACAGATTGGCCTACTGGTATGGGAACCTACACTTGGAAATATCTCAAAAACACCATATGTTATCCTTTATAAACTTTCAGTGATGAATGACTTTGCCACATTTGTTTTTGCAGTAAAATTAAGATACTCTAAAATAGATATAAAGTAAGACCCTTTAAAGTTGAACTTAATGATAATGTGATTCTGGATATCCCATGACTGGTGATTGGTCCATGTCCTCTGCAGTGTGGGACTTGAGTGTCTTATTAATTTCAAGACAATGTGACCCTGTGTTTCCTCTGTAGATATTTTTGTCCCAACTTACTATTTTTGCTACTTTTTGTATGTCTATTATCCTTTCAACAAAAATCTTATTTTTTTTTTAGCATAACCCCTAATTTCTGTAATAGTATTTTAAAACAATGAAATAGCATCAGGAATTCTATCGATAATTTGGCTCAAGCTCAAATTTTTGAGGAGTGTGTATGTATGTATGTATGTATGTATGTATGTATGTATGTATGTATGTGTGTGTGTATGTGAGAAAGAAGGTAGACTAAATTTAAGAGAAAGTAGACTAAATAAATTCTAAAATTATTTTCTGTTTATGACATTTTGAACACTGTCAATGTTATTATCACCAACCACAAGGAATTCCCTTCTTGTTGTAATTTCATTTTTTTCTAGTTGAATTCTTACCTTTTACTTCATTTAGGGCTCTCTTTATATTGATCACTTATGTTCTATTTCAGTGGTTCTTAATCAAGGCTGCCCAGTAAACTCAGGAATGATGACAACAATATCCCTGAGGTGGCCCAGGCAGTTATATGCTCTAAAAGTTTCTCTGATTTTACTTAGGGATGTGGACCTGTGCACCAGGGCCACTCTGACATGGCTTCTCCCCTTGGCCATCTATTCATTCCCTCCACTCTGCTGGTCCATGTTCCTTGGTGTGTGCTGCCTCCTCAGGAAAAATTTTCAAATGACTGCTTGGATCTTTGCTGACCAAAGTTACTAGACATAGGCTTTATTCCTTTGTCTTTATAGTATTTATCTGGAAGGGTTCTGGTATTCTGAAATAACCATAGAACGTGTGGTTTATGCCATTTTAGACTACTGAAGTGTCACCAAATGACCCTTATGCAGTCTTTTTCCAAAATCTAATTCAACAGAATGCAGGTGAATTGCATGCTTTCTTTAAGAAGTGTGAGATCTTGATGTTTTCAAAAGCCCACCAGGCAAGGCACTATTTTTACATACTATTCTCAGTGGTTGACATGTTTTCACCACCTTCTTGACAAAATGACTTGGAGACATTATCTCAGCTTCTTAGTCACTCATTCTTTTTTCTTCATCTTTTTCAAAATGAAATTTTGCCATAAAATCATGTGCTTATCTGGTAGAGCACTTGATAACACTTTCATATCTTTTCTGGAGTCTTTCATCTATGCTTTATTTTTATAGTTGTAATTATCATGAGGATAGAGTTTGTATCCTCCCATTTTTCACTGAACATTTCATCTTAAACAGTTTTCATGTTGCCACTGTGTGTGTGCACACGCATGTGTGTGAGATGGGGTGGGAGAGAAAAAGAAATAGATAGATAAATAGAGAGACACACAGAGAGAATGTATGCTCTCAATTTGTCAGTCTTTACAAGAATGCTTTGGTAAAAAATTCTCATGTATCTAGATATTGCTACTTTCTGTGTCCTGAGGTTGCATAATTAGAAGTAGAAACACTGGCTCAAAGCACATCTTGACTTTCAATAAACCACATCACCCCAAGAGCCCCTTTCAAGGAGGTCTCTTCCAAGTAGGTATAAGGTCCCATACATTGTTCATATATCACAGCTTCAAATTCACTATTTTATGTTCAAGATTCCCTTTGGTTAAAACCATTTGGTTCCTATGCATATGGGTTCCCTGTCTTTTGCTGATATGCTACTCACAGAACTAATGGTAATTTTACTGCCTGGTAAATATGAGCATCACCCCTCTTTTATATACTAGCAATTTAAGTTTCAGAAAAATTAAGTGACTTGCCCAATGGCACACAACTGAGAAACAGCCAAGTTAAGAGTTAAACTTGAACTGTTTTGACCCTCAAACCTTTGTGGTTTCCACCTCACTCCATTCTTTGGGAGCACAGAGCACAGAGGATGGAGACATAAATTATTTCTGGGCAGGAATCTGAGGGCAAAAGAGTCATCAAAGCAAGTACCTAGAACAAGCCTTGGAAAGGTCCTTGCCCTGAAGGAAACTGGAGTTTAGTGGAAGGATATAAAAGGAAATCAATGATTATTGAATGGTGTATTAGCAGTTTCATTTATTTAAAAATATTAATTATTTACATAATTAATATTAAAATATAATTAAAGCATATACTAGCATGGAAATGAACAGTATTTTACCATATTGTATATACCTTTTATTATTCTTATTTATTTTCTTACATTATTGTTACTTTTTAGATAGTATTTGATTTCTTCCTGATGCTCCTCCCACCTCTATTTTGGCCCCTCTCTTTCCCTCTCCCTTGCTGTATACCTCAGATCTATGGTCAGTTTGCAAGTTTTGTCTTTTCTTGACTCCTTATTCAGTTTTTTTATATTCCACAGATAAGTGAAACTTCTTTTTACTTCTGACTTAATTTATCTTTTTATCTTTTTCCTTCTAAAAAGATATTTATCTTTTTCCTTCTGACTTAATTTGCTTGGCATACTCCCTTCTAGCTCCATTCATGTTGCTGCAAATGGCATTAGTTTATCTTGTGGTTTCTGAGTAGTATTGTGCTGTGTACATATGCTACATCTAGAGAAGAGTGCTTCTACAAGCAACTTTTCAATTTTATTAAGATATGTCACATAAGAACAATGGTACATATTTGAATGGATATGTTTGACCCGTGAAACCATCACCATAATCAAGATAATTAACATATCTGTCACTCTCGAAATTTCCTTGTGTCTTTTTTGTAACCCCTTCTTCAACTCCTCCATGCCATCCCCAGTCAGTCCTCATGTGGCCACTGAGGTGCTTTCTGTCAATACAGACTGTATAGACTAGCTGCATTTTCTAGATTTTTATACAAATGAAATCATGCAGTATGTGTGTATAAGTAAATATATATATTTATATATATATTTATTTAAATATATTATTTAAATATATATATTTATATATATTTATATATTTATATATGTATAAGTAAATATATATATATATATGAGTTTAATCTAGCATCTTTCAGTTAGTATAGCTATTTTAGGAGCCATCTGTTTTGTTGCTTGTATTGCTAGGTCTTTTTTCTGCTGAGTATTATGTGGATGCCATGATTTGTTTATTTCACCTAATGATGGACAGTGGCATTTGCTGACTTCTGTGGTGTCATTATCCCCATGCTGGTCAATTTCATGTAACTCATGTGAAGTCACAGAATGAGGAATTGTAAAGGGATTCAAGAGATAGTGTGTCCCATGCATGTACATTAGGAAATTTGCCTGGGCGACAAATAGGTATGGGCAGAGGGAATTGTAGTACTTCATTAGAACACTTGGTAAGTGTAACACCTTTGTCATAGGGAAATTGATGTGAATCAAGGAGTGGTGCTCTAACCAACCACTCTAAAAGTAAAACTTTCCTGGTCTGAGAAAACTGTGCCTGAGTTGATAGCCAGGGTGCCTGTGTTGCAGTCTTCAACAGCTTCAAATCACTCTGGATTCACTCAGATATTGCCTTGAGCCATTGAAGATGCCAGTTCACTTAAACCCTTGCTCACTCATGCACTTTCTTAAATTTCTTCCCATGACCCTGGCACATACCCACTCCTGTAGAAACCTTGAATCTTCTTTACTGGGAGTGAGATGGGGATGGACTTGAACTTGGGCTTCTATCACTGCTGGTGGCGGCATTTTCAATTAATACGACTTTTCCCAGATTCCACACTTGGTGTCGTGTTTGCTCTAATCAGGTACTGTGCACATGAACCCGGACTTAGTGACAATCCCTGATCATTCTGCTTGTGAGGATGGGGCTGGTTCCCACTAACACGGAGCTGGAATTTTTTGTGTTTTGCTCATGTGACTACTAAGAAATGCCATTGTTTTCACAAAGAATATTTGATTTGAATATTTAATTTGAAGATTTATTGCTTAGGAAATAACTGGTGATTATGGGTAAGTGTAAAAACCACTCACGGAATTTTATACATTATGATTAAAGAATAAAAGCAAATACACAAATCACTTTTGGAGGTGGATTTCTTGAAAACTCTTTACGTTCCTTACTTAGACAGATTATTAAATTAACTCCCTTTTAGTTAGCATTCAAGCTAATTTTCAAAGTTAGAAAAAAAATATGGAGTGAAAAAGGGAGCTACTTTACTTTGTCCTTTAATATTTTATGCATCTTCCTCTGTGGGTAATGAATCATATTTATGGGGCAATATTTCACAATAATAGTAGTGCTTTTCATTCCATATGCTCTCAACATGTTCCATTCTGATCTCTTCATCCATCATCAAGCAGTAGCAGGTGCCTGGGGAAGCGCCACCTCACCAAGCCTGCAGCACAGAGGTGGACCCGCTGCTTGGGAACTGGGTGCACCAAGACACAGGCTATGGAAAAGAGCAGTTTTTTTTTTTTTTTTTTTGTCAAGAAAGGGAATCTGAAACGTACAGATACCAAGCATTCTTTAAAGTTCATTCAGGCAAAGCCTTCATTTCTCTGTAGACTAAAGCAAAAAAAATGTTCCAGTTTTTCTTGAGAATTCTGTTCTCACTAAGGCCTCTACATCTCTCTGTGGCTCTCAGTCTGCAGTTTCCTCCTCAGGTTAACACATCCAGACAATGAGTGTTGGGCAGGTCTTTAACTTAGAGTCAGGCACTCATGGGTGACTAAGGGCCTAGGGTTATATGTTTAACTTTCAGGAATCTGAAACTTGCAGCAGATTCTGAAGAAGGTTTGGGGCTTTGAGGAGAGTTTCAAAACCTTTGCTGCTTTGGAAAGAGCTTTGAATAGGTGTCAGTAGCCTGAGCGCTGGACTATGATTCTCTGATGGTAGAGCAGACCAATTGTAACCTCTGGGTTCCTCAGTTTACCTTTTGTACAACAGGGATAAGTATTTTCATAGCCTCTACATTCAAATTGTTGTGAGGTCAGAGAACTGTGAGAGAAAAAGTGCGATACAGCTAATTTTATCACCCTCAATTTTACTATGATCATCAGATCATAATGATGGAGGTCGAAGCTGGGCTGCAGCATCAGGAATGGGCAGGGCATCTTTCCTAGTCATCAGCTAGATGACCAGAAGCCTTTCCGAAATGCCTCAGTGTCCTTGATTCACTGAGGCCCTAGCACTGCTTCTTAGGTTCCAGATATCCTGAGAAATGATAAGGAGAAAACACAGGAAAATTTCGTGAATGACATCCACAGAATAGAACAGAGCCCCACATCAAAGGGAAGATACTTACAGAGAGTCAATAAACCTTAACAAGATCATGCTTAGTTCTCCTAAAGATGTTTTGTTTAAATCTGGACCTTTCTGGGGAAGATATTTTGTTTCAGGTTCTGAAGAGAACTGAGTGGGGACAGGCCTGAATAGAGACTCTGTCATAAGTGACCCAGGCAAGCTGCTTAATCTCTCCCTGTATTAGTTTAGTCAGAGACAGAACATAAATAGTCATAGTATTAAGTCACGACTGTTGTGGCGATTAAAAACAATCAAGTAGGTGAAGCTCCGCACAGACTTTGGTGCATGTTGGTGGGCTGCAAATATTTGTCCCTGTTATTAGGAGACACTCAGCCAATGTTTGCAAATGGTGAGCCCCTGACTCTTTGTGGCTCTTGCTGTGGGCCTTATTCTAAATGCTTTACATACATACACTTGTTGAACCCTTGCAGTGATCTTCTGAGGTCGATGCTACTGTGATACTCATTTTATAGATGGGAGTCCTGAAATGGAGTTAAATAACTTGTCCAAGATCAATACTCTCTAGTGGTAGAGTAAGGTTTTGAATATTTTCAACCTGTCTCCCAAAATCAAGTGATTAATCGCTACGCTTCACCCCTCATTGAATTTTTAATCGTTCTACCTATCCCTCTGAATGCCCATCAGCAAGGGGGAGAGGATTTTGTCATTTTGACAGAGTTCCTTCTGTGTTTTTCTTGGGAAATTCTACTGACCTCTGAAGAAAGACAGATTTACTTCAAAGTCAAGCCTGGAGGGGTGCCCGGGAGGATTTGGGAGTTGTGTTTGCCCACCCCTAGCTTGCTATGGGGCATTTCCTATTCCGGGCTCTTTATCACCAGGGACATAATGTGGCTGATTCTCTTAGAATGGTGTGAACAACATTTTCCAGAGCTAGGTGGCGATTACCAGAGCAAACAAGGCAACCCACAGTGGCAGGGCCAATCATGAAGTGGGTCTCTTGGAGGTCAGCCAGAGTGTGTTGGGAGTATAAGCAGTACTGCTGTGACGGTCGCCTTGTATCTGTTTCTGGGACTCAGTTCTGCAGAGCTGTGTGACCTTGGGCATTGAGTCAGAAATGTTAGACAGCGGGAGGAGCAGTTAGCACTTCCTTCCAAAGAGTGATGATAGTTCTTGACCCACCAGTAAGGTAGATCAACAGCTTAGAGAAAAGGTTTATCTCTTTGATTATGAGTGGAAGCCCATTTTCCAGACCAAAAGTTAGAAATTTCTCCTTGCATTTCATTACAAACTCTGGGGAGGACTGCAGGCTGCAACTTGTTTGCTTTTGCCTATTTGTTTAGAGGAAGATTTTTTGAAATATGTTTCTACTATAAAAATGATACTTGCCCATGGCAAGAGAAGAGGGGGAAATACCCTGTTGTTCTTCCTTTTCAAATTGTTAAATAGTTGATTCATTTCCTCTATGAATATGTCTAACTTCTCTTTAGTCACATAGCATCATGTTCTAAAATTTAGCATTATAACTCACGTAGCATTTTCCTGTGTTTAACCTTTCATGAATTTTAAATATCACTTAGTGGAGATATGGTAATTTAGTAAACCATTTGTTGATATTTGGATGTTGAAGTTTTTCCCGTGTTCTTACAAATGTAATATAAGCAATGCTATCCTGTATATCTTTGTGTAAATAGATTTTTGTACATTTAGAAAATTTATTTGGGCTAGATTCTTATGACCCAGACAGAGTTGTGAAATTCCCCAAGGAACATCATGGTGGAAGGTACTCTGGCCATTAATTATATGTGGCCAGTGCTAGTGGAGAGCTGAATTTTTAATTTTATTTAAGTCTAGTAAATTAAAGCTTAAAAACTGATATCAATTCAATTATTGGAAAACTCCTATTTTTTTTCTCATTAAGGTTGGGTCTGAAACAATTGGAGTGAGTCTAAGAAACTGTTCATTCTATGCAATTTAAATACAATCAAGTATTTGCAAGGAAAGTTTAGTTTCCAAGTTGGGAGGTATTGTAAGATCAAATTGTACATTGATTTCTAAAACTTAATACATACAAAAACCAATAATTAATAATTTTAATTGTTATTATTATTTATTATTGATAAAATATTTTGGATATGCACGGTTAAATAAAATATATTACTCATTCACCTATTTCTTTTTGCTTTCTTAATTGCATTAATGGAAGATTAACTATGTGGCTGGTATTTTGTTTCTGTCAGAAAAGATGATAAAAGGTGCAGAGTTCAGAGTCTGGGAACTCACGCAGGCTGAACGGAGGCATAAAATGCTGTAGAAATTTGGGAGTGGGGGACAAGGGGATCATTGCACTTCTAGGGACTTTAGCAGGGCTACTTGGAACAAACAGCTCATTTGATTGAGGCTTAAAGGCATGATTTATTATTATTTTCAAAGTTTGACTTTGTGAATGGAGAGTAAGTTTCAGTGAGAGGAAACAATTTTTGCCAGTGTATAGTTCTCCAAGAGTTTAGGGCCTCATATTAAGAAGTATAATAACAAAATGGCATCAACTTTAGTTCTGCCTCATTTACAAGTGTGAGAAGTTCAAAGTCTTCTGGTGCCTACACTCTGCAGGGTATCCTGTGCAGTAGTACTCTGATTCCCCAGGGGGTGGTAGAAAATCCTATGAGGAACTGATGATCATCACAATGCCTGGGGATGGAGGAAGGTTTTAACGTCCTTAAGACACAGAGGAACAGGCTAAGACAAGGAAGAATTGTTTTGTTCCAAATAGCAAAGCCATGGAGAATCTTCTGAACCAACCAAATTGCTTTGGGAACTTTCCCAAAAGACCCATGCTTGGCTATGCATCAGTCTTATAGGACCAGGAGATGCCAGGGCTTTTAACCAGTTAAAATTAAGCAATATTGATACCTTCTGTGATTAAAAATTTTAGTACTATAGAAGGATATAGTAAAGTAAATGAGAAAAGTCTTCCTTATTTTTCAGTGACTCTTGAAACTTCTCTGTAAAACAAAAACATTTTGTACAGATATGAAATGCAGCTATTAATGCTTTTTCAATGACCAAATTAGATCATGCTAACTGTGTTCTTTTACATTTTGAAAATATATTTTGGGTTTTGTTGGTATTCTTACATCAGTATATGCTGATTTATCTCATTCCTGTCAAGTACTTCCTAGTATTTCATTATGTGAATATAATCTAACTTACTGAGCCAGAACTCATATTGGATGTTTAGTATCTACGTGCATTATAGTATCTATGAGCATTATAGTCCCCAGTGTTGTCCGCTAATCCCAGCCATACTTACTTGCATTTTCCCGTGCCTTTGGTCATTTTTGGCAGTGACATTTTTAACTAGGTCACTAGATCATAGATATTGCCATGTTGTTTTCCAAAATAATACAATTTATATTCTCATATATGACACAACCTTGGAAAATCCCCTTGACTTATTCCTAAGTCCCTGTTGGAGTAAACATTCCTTATGGTCTTAATTTCTCTCAAAACCTACCTATCTATTCTATGTCTGATTCCTATTGCTTTCAGAAAGATGATAACTATTTGACCACTGTTAGATCACAATAATAAGTTAGTGTGTTACTTTGGGGTAGAGAGTATTATAGCCCCCAGGGTTATCTGCTAATCCCAGCAATTTGTATGTTATCTTACATGGATTAAAAAGATCTTTTTATTGCAAAAACTTTGTTGCATATGTGATTAAATAACAGATTGAGAGATGATGAGATTGTTGTGAATTAACCAAGAAGGCTTAATGTAACCACAAGTGTCCTTTTAAGTGAAAGGAGGCGGGGCAATCAGAATTGGGGAGGGATTGAATGATGCTGTTGTTCTTCTGGCTTTGAAAATAGAGGAAGGGGCCAGGAGCCAATGAATGCAGGTGGACTTTGCAATTTGGAAATGAACTTTTAGTCCAGTGAAATCTGCTTTGGACTTTTGACCTTGAGAACTTTAAGGTTGTTTTCAAGCTATTGTTGTTTTTAAGCTATAAAGTTTGTGGTATTTATTCCAATAGGAATAAAGAGGAAACTAATACATTCCTCTCATGTGGCATATCATTTGGGCCATCGCAGAGATGTGCTGTAACAAAATGCTGAAAGAGCACTAGTGGCAGTGACAGTCTTATAGGATCCTTGAATCTAGACTAAATAGAAGCCATCTGCCATCTACCTTAGGCCGATGACTAGCCCTACATTTCCTTCGCTACTTATGCCTTCTCATTCCTCCTTCTTTCAGTGCTTGGGACAATATGAGTAGCTAAAATCTGAAAACTAGTTGATAATCTAGTTCTCAGATTGTGGATTCAGTCTTATTTATTAATATTCATTGCAAATAATTTTTTTTTATATTTCAATGTTTGCCTATTTATTTGTTCATCAGTTGTACAAGCATCAGTGCTATTATACAAGCCATTTCCCCTTTTCTTTATGATATGCAAACTAAATTTTATAAACCACAAAGTTTACCTGTTTGTATTTTTATATCTAAGAATATATACTTATATATGTCTATGTAGATATACATATAATGAACAGTTTGAAAATTTATTTTGGGTTGAATGTAGACTTAATGTTCAATGCTGAAATTTTACCTATTTGCTTGCTTTTTTATTTTTGGTGGACAAATCTGAGGTAATATAAAACTGTACACATAAATACAAAAGCATTCATGTTTTCCTTATTTGCTTTAGTTAACTAATCGCTACTGGAACACACTATGTTATTTATTATTGTTTTTTTTAATTTTATGTATACAACATTGTGCATGCTTTACAGGCAGACGATCTCCCCTTTCAGGTGTATGTTCCCATATCACACCCACTACCAAAATTCCCATAATCCTCTGCTGGAGTTCACTGTGATCCTTCTGAACTTTTTCTCTTTTTTTTTTTTTTTTTTGTTCATTTTTTTTTTATTGGTGCTATTTGTATCTTTTTGGTTCTTTTCCTCTTCGTGTTTATCACTTAATAGTTTAACTTATAGTATTTATACTTGATTTCTGGGATTCCATTTTCTTCACTCCAAAAAATGAAGTTTGTTAAAGAATACAATCCTAACTATGAGTCAATTAGCAAAAGCCCACAACTTTTGAAATATTCTTCATAAAATCACTTACTTCATAAGTGCATTTGCCATTTACTTTTTGAAAAGAACTATGAAGTCAATTATTTTACAGAATGATAGCCTCTATACCTATATTCCAACTACAACTTAGTAAGGTGGCTTGTTGTACCCTTATAAATGTCTGCTCTTTTAACATGCTATAAATGCATTCTAAAATGTGTGTTAGGTTCTGGTTGTTATGGGGAAGAATTAATGCATTCTATTAAATTTAACTTTTGCTGAAACACTCTTACATCAGCTAAAGCTCAGTGCTGTAACTGGAGACTGGCTTCTACAGCAATTAAGGGATAAAATATCTGGCTTTTATAATCCATCTTTTGTTCTGGGAAATGCCTATACTTACTTAAGTCAGTATGGCGTTAGACAAGAACTTGTGACCATTAAATTTTTTTTTTTTTATCTGCTTCTCCCATTTAAGGGGTAGTATTTCCTTATCAAGGCATGCTGAGGTCAGGTAATAGTTTTTGGTCTACTTGTCATGGTGGTATGATGGGATGGGGGTGGGGAACGGGAAGACATCATTATCTTAGAAGGAATTTGTCTTAGAGGGAGACTTTGTCCCATCTCCTGGCACAGGATGTGCTTTTTTTTTGAGAGGAAGTGAGGCATTTGTGGCAACTTACTGGGTTCAGGAGAATTGGGTGTGGGGTGGTTCTAAGGTCCTCAAACCCAAAAATCCTGTCTTTTTTTTTTTTGTTGTTGTTGTTGGTTGTTTGGCCTGTTGTTCTTTTCCGATATATGGTAAATGTGTGTGTGGTTTTTTGTTGTTGTTGTTGTTGTTTTATTTTATTTATTTATTTATTTATTTATTTATTTATTTATTTATTTATTTATTTATTTATTTATTTATTTATTTATTTATTTATTTATTTATTTATTTTATCCCGGGGCTTTCCCACCTCATTAACATTTGATAACTATCCTGATCTTTTGTATGCTTCACCTCCCCTGCCTTCTTCCCCCTCCTCCTCTCTCGTTCCATGGTTCAGTCCCATTGGTTGTTTTCATTTTTTATTTGTTTGATTTTCCCTATATCCCTCATATAAGTGAGACCATCCTGTACTTCTCTTTTTCTTTTTGGCTTATTTCTGCCAATATGAGTCTTTCTAGTTCCATCCAGGTTGCTGCGAATGAC
>PVHY01028660.1:0-15000 GCA_004024945.1 Uropsilus gracilis | reverse complement strand
GAGAGGAGAGGAGAGGAGAGGAGAGGAGAGGAGTGAGCCTTCCATTCTACTCTTTTCTGGACTGTCTACTCAAAGGTTAACTGTTTTCTCTCTTGGTTGATTTTAATCCCTCCTTATACTACAAGGCCCAGTTCAGCCATCACTAACTGCAAGAAGCCTACCTGGATATCCCCCAAAAGAAGCTCCTGATTCTTACTGAGCAATGAAATGAGAAACTTGAAGTTTCATCCACAAGCCAAGTTGACCTTGAACACAGCTGAGATGGTTTCATTGTGATCAGTGTCAGAGGCCTTTTGGATGGTACCCCTCTATCAGCCACATCTCTTTGGGTTAAGGACTATCTAACTACTCTGGATCCTTCTGTATAGCCTTGGATACAAAGAATTGAAAGTTCTTTTGCTACTCTTTTAAGTTTGTATTGTTAATGAAAAGCATAATGTTGGTTATTCAGACACTGTCAGTCAACTGGGCAGGGTAACTGTAAGCTCAGACCTGAGCAAAGGACAGTAAACATCAGTTGTTCTTGCTTCCCCAACACCCATCTCCCTCTGTCTTCTGGAAACAAGGTGCTTATACTCCTTTAGGAATCCACTCTTCCTTCATTCACAGTCCAAGGGACCCTGACGGATACTGCTCCCTGATGACAGAGATGAGTCCTATTCTTCCAGCTGTTCATAGTGACTGGCTTGTTAATGTGCACAAGACAAAAAACAGTTAATAAGTGTTGGGTCACATGAATTGGCTTAGGAGTAAGCACTTCTCTCATGGGTACTCAATTCATCCAACAGAGATCAGTCTCTGATGCTTTACTGCAACTCTCAGGAAAGAAACCTCTTGGTCAAATGATTCAAATGGAATCACAGTTGCAGTGGTCATCTTACCCCCCCCCCCCCAGAGAGGAAATTTTGTCCCAATATGGTGTCAGTGCCAAAGAGGATAAGCAGAGTCTGGGATGGAAAAAAACAAATATCTTGACATCATTTTAGCACTTAATATTCAGTCAAACTTGAAGATTTAGCCCCCCCTTTTTTTTTCATATAAACCAATATGTTCCCTATCTAGATAGTTGCATTTTGATTCCTGGCTTTTGTGACTAAAAACCCTGATCAATAAACAAAGAATTACAAGTCTAGTCCTTTGTTAATCATACCTGAAGTACAGAGAAATAGGGTTTTGAACTGAAAGTTAATGGATCTGAGACTTTTCTGTATTGCTTAGATTAAGCAGGTAGGTAATCCTAGGATACACATTTCCCCTTATCCAGCCTAGTTTTTGCTTAAATAAAATTTAAAATCTCTTTTGTTTGGTTACACTCTTTTGTAAGAAAATTCTGCTTTAATCAGGGAAATGCAAATCAAAACCACAATGAGATTACCATCTTACACCAGTAAGAATGACCCACATTTAAAAAAAAAAAGGCAACAACAAATGCAGGCATAGATGCAGAGAGAAAGGAACACTCTTACACTGCTGGTGGGAATGTAAACTGGCCCAACCACTATGGAAAGCAGTGTGGAGGACCCTCAAACTAATGAAAATGGAAATACAATTTGATACAGCAGTTGCTTTTCTGGGAATCTACCCAAAGGAGACCTCAGTGTGGGTACAAAGAGACATCTGCGCTCAGATGTTTATTGCAGCACAATTTATAATCGCAAGAATATGGAAACAACCCAAATGTCCCAAAACAGATGAATGGACAAGAAAGATGTGGTATACTTACACAATGGAATATTACTCATCAATAAAAAATGACAAATTTGATAAATTTATGATAACATGGATGGGCCTAAAAGAAATCACATTAGCACTAACAAGTCAGAAAAAAAAAAAGACAGTAACCAAATGGTTTCATCTATATATGGGGCATAGAAAAAACAAACAAAAGGCCCGGAGGAAAAGTGGAAACAAGCTAACAACCAAACTTAAGCACACAGTTGGGGTGGGGGATGAGTGGGAGTGGTCAGGGAGGAAAAGTGGTGGGTGAATATAAAGATGTGAAATATATATATAAATAAATTACTAAAAAATGAAAAGAAAATGCTGCTTTAAATTTGGGCAGTAAGTACAGTGAGCCCTTTAGCAGTTAAAGGGTCACATTGCCATGGATACATCTCATCCCTTCAACTGTTCCCTGTGGCCTCTAGACTACCTCCACCTGGGAGCACTACAGTCTCCCCCATTGTGTAGGTGGCAAGGTGGCAAGATCTGGGTGTTCACAGTCACATAAAGCTCCTGCACTTTGATACAGGACAGGCACTGACTCAAATTCTAGGGGATCAGCTCACAACCATGAGAACCCTGACAAGTCCAGTTCCCCATGGTATTATCAAGATCATCACCTTTCTCATCTTCAAAGCCAGAGGCTGTCCTAGAAGCTTTCAGTGTCTCCCTACCTTTAACCTCACTCTACATCCTATTATCATCTGTGTTTTACAGAAAAAAAAATCCAGGATCTAAGAGGTCTAGACCTGAAGTCAAGTATTGGGCTAGGATTTGAATTCGGGTTTATGTTGTCCTAGAGCTCAAATACTAGCACATCCGGGAAGTACACGTATGTAGATTTAAGATACAGTCCAACCCATAGTCAACACTCAAAAGAATAGATATAAATAACTATTGCCCCACAGAATATTTTGCAATGCCAAGAGTGTTTTGGAGCTTCCTGCCCAGTGCAGTAGCCCACATCTGACTCTTGAGGATGAGGCACTGAATTTCCAATTTTATTTAATTATAATTAACTGAATTTTAAAGAGCCACACGTCACCGGTGGCTAACATTCTGGACACCACGGGACTATGCCTCTGCTCCCTAAAGGAAAGACTTTATAAAATAAATAGATCTGAAGTCCAGCCTGATCCTTGTTCAAATCCCAGTCGACCATTCACTGGCAGTTTGATCTTACACAAACAATGTCAATGTATAGTGACAAAAGCCCCTACTTCCTAAGGTAGCCATGAGATTTGTTCACATATTCATTCAAAATTGAGTATCACCTGCACCTAGGACCTTTGCTAGATTTGGGACATATGTTGATGGGCAGCATAAGGAAGAACCCAGTCCTCGAGAAAAGCTCAAACACAGGATGCCTATAAGTGATTGTAAACAATGGCCATGAAGCCAGAAGCACAGAACTGGCACATGGCACATGCTGGAGAAATGCAAGCATATTTCAGGAAGCGAACATCTCAAACTTATACAATATGTCGATTTTATCTCAATAAAGCTGGGAGTGAAAAACTTATTTTTTTTTAAATGGAAAAAGCAGCAGCAGACGTATTCTGGAAGAGACTTGGCAATGCCTCCAGAGCATTTTGTGTTAACTTGAGAAAGTTGGGAGGGTTATGCAAATGGGTCTGTTGAATAAAGAATAGTCCTAGGTAAAATCATTATGCAGAACGGTTTACCCTCTGCATAAGGTGGCAAAAATTATCTCCCCGGTGCCAATTATGGGCTTGTTAGCACTGACATTCTCAGAGTCATTACACCGAATGGGTGCCGTTTATGTAAGATCTACACTGGGTTCTATTGTAATTTTTTCTCTGTTTACAACTCGGTATAATAAATGTCATTTTTTCAAATGTTAAGGTATTTGGTATTTAATCTAACATTAAGGTTTGCAATATGTTTGCCCCTAAGAGACACATTTAAACACCCTCACGTGTTACTAAATGGGACACACATCCAGGGGTGCTCAGTGAGGGTATGGGGCAGGAGACAAAAACTCCCCTTCTGACTGCCCTTGAACATGGAGTTTCTGCCTTCAGGTCCTGTGTCATACATGATACCATGTAACCAGATGAAGTCATTTCTCAAGTCCTCTTACAGGTTTGATTTCCTGTAATCCTGTTGAGATGCTCAGCTTTTGTTGCTGATTAAAACCACATATATAGTGTATTTTAAAAAAATATGAATGGGGCAAAAGGGAAAGCACAAAGATAATTTAAGTAAAGAGGTGGATAAATAACATCATAAGCAGTAGAAAATGTTGAGTTATTGAATGAATGATATTGAAAATATTAGACCTCTCCATGAGAGAAAATCAAGATGGAATCCTACCTCACACCATATGTGAAAGTAAAGTGAGAATAGATTAAATACATAAACATGAAAAGCAAAAAACAGGACATAAATGGAAGAATACGTAGAAGAATATATTTGTCACCCTTAATGGGAGGATGTAGGATTTCTTGGAAATGTTCAATTAGAGAGTATGACAGTAGCAAAGAATGGAATTTTTTTCCATCGAAATTAAAGTTATCTGTCCATGTGCACCACAGACAAAGTTAACACAAGGCTAATGGAATGAAAAGGGTATTTCCAAAAAAATAACTAGCTTGAAAGCACAGAGATCTACAAATCAGAAAAAAAAATTTTTAGAAAATCCAATAAGTAAAGTGGACAAACTGTATTAAATAATTCTCAGAAAAGGGAAGAAAATCACATAAGTATATAAAATGTATTCAAAATTACCAGTTGAGTGACATGCACATTAAAATAACTATAAAGTAACATTTGACTGGCAAAAGTCAAAGAGAAAAATAATAACATGTTTTGGTGGAAATGTGGTGTAAGAGTAATTCTCATGCACAGGAAAAGAACTTGTGAGCGGTACAGCTGTCTGAGAGTGGCCCACCTAGACTGTGGAATTAAGTGAGCAGCTATCCAAACACTTATCAAAGCCATCCTTTGCTCATACACAGAGAATCTCCTATTCCAGGTCACAAAAAGCTATGCACAAGGGTGCTCCTGGCATTCTTGTTATGCTGCAACACAAAGCTGCAAAGTTCCTTCCTGCTAGCAGTAGGTGAGCTGTCTGTGGTGGGAGCCTAAACTAGAAAATATTCTGCAGTTAACAGAAGAAATGAGTCAGAGCAGCATGGGCAGATGGTTGAAACAATGCTGAGCTAGAACAGAAAGAACCAGAAAGAGAACTAGAAAATCATCGAGCTGTTTACAAAAGTACACACACTGCAAAAATGCTAATACATGGGAAATGGGAGCTGGAAGGCAAACAAACTATGGGCAGGTTGGGGTCAAGTACTAATGTGAGCAAGAGGAAGGGCACCAAGATGGAAGATGGAGGTTGGGCAATTTAAAATGAGTCTTTACTTCCTTGGTATCTATTCACTAGGCTCCCCAGCACCATGCTAAGGGAGATGATGCAGAGATTTGATATAAATTGGGTGCACCTGCCTCTAATGTATATGTGACTTCATATAGATCATTTAATCCTCACTTTTAGCACCATTTGGAACTGGGCAGATTTATGTATCTCAGCTCATTTTTCTGGGGTGAAGACCACATCTGATGTAGAACTACACATGCAGGCACGAGGGGTGGTTAAGAGAATGACGTTCAACTATTGTTTGAAGCACAAAGCACACTGACCCCATCAGTGATAAAAGGGAGGTGCTGATCGTAACTCCTGACATCAATAGATGAAGGTCCTCCTTTTCCTCTCTTTTTTACCCGTGACATCATCACCCAAGGAGAATCCACCAAGGTAAATTCCTATATCTAGGTGTGCTCAAGAGGAAACCATTGCCTAGAAGTTGGGGTGGTTCTCAATTCGCTGATTGACTCTGGGATCACTGAGTGTGTTGCTTCATGCCCATCACCATGAGCTAAGAGCCTACAAGTTCCTGGAAATTGTGCTCAATTAGGTTAAACCCCTGTCCAAGAGTTCAAATGCACAGATCCAGGGTTTAAGTCCAGCTGATGAATACAACCCAAAACCCATGACCTTGACCCCTGCTCACAACTTCCAAGCGGGTTGTATGGTTCACTCAGAGTGTCCGCCTTTTGGCCTGGGTTCCATGGACTTCTAGATCCCAAAGGATCTGCAAAGGCCACTTTGCCACCTTGATCATGGCTGGCAATGCCATACCACTACCAACCTCAGGAGGGTCTAGATTCTAAGTGGCCATCCCCCACCCCAGCTCTTGACAGCCATCCTCAATTTAGAAAAAAAATGTCCCCAATAACTGGGTTGTAAATCTTGAATCTCTCTCTCCCCGGCCTCTCACTTGTGCCCCTTCGCTGACGAAGGGCTGTTCAAGCCCCTAACTCGTACTGTAATCCTGCTTGATGCCACAGCGCAAGTGGAAAGTCACAAGTACCAGTGAATGGAGAACTTGAGCATTTGGGGTTTCCTTTCCATTCAGAGGGAAGAGGATTCGGTCTAAAGAAGATTCAGAAACAGACACTTGGCAAGATTGGTATGGGTATGTTCAATTTTGGACAATTGACCTAGGTCTGGATTGTGGGTGAACTGGATTAATGTTCTTAGGTGTTTGAAGAGAGAAAGACTAGTACAGTCAATAAAGCTCAACTGTACTTTCTGGGCAAATGACAGAACAATCACCAAGATTTTTGAAGTTTGTCACATGCCTTAGGAAGAAGGTTTGGACAGAAGCTCCAGCATTTCCTATCTTTTCCTTCCACTGGTTTCTTAATTTCTTGCCAAATTTTGGTCCAAACTTAAGTGTTAGGGCAGAGACTACACCAGGCACATACCCTTTCCATGCAGAAAAAACCTAAGCAAGGCATGATCTGATGAGGCCATAGCTAAAAGCTGCAGCGATCAGAGGGGAGGACCTCTCCAGTCTGAGAAGTTTGACCACCCGTCTTCATGCTGTACTTGAGTTTTTACCTTCAAGGAGGAATAAAGAATAGCAGAACAGTCTTCATTCTTAATAATTCTCAAACCAAATTTTTCCTCCCCATTCTCACGGCTACCACCAATACTCCCTCAATCTGGCTAAATCATCGTCATCCCTTAGCTGGGGTGACAGTTGCCACACTTTTCCCTTCACAGTCCTCTGCTATATCTGAATCCTATGATTTAAGTCTGTTAGTGCTACACTTCTCTTTCACAGCCTTGGCTGCATTATGCCCTCGGAACAAAAGCCACTCACCTTTGTGTGGCTGTCAAGGTTCCAGTATGATCTGGTCCCTCCCATCCTCTCCCATACACTCAGCATGTACTGAGTTCTTAAGGGTTCTTTGCACAAACTATATCATGTTCACCCACATGCTTCTGTATATGGTATCACCTCTCCACACCCTCCAATGTCTTCCAGTTCATCCTCTATTGAAACCCAGCTAATATTTACCCATTCATCAATATCCACCCTTGGCATTGTCTTCTGTAGGAAACTACCCCTCACCACCCCTTTCCAGGCCGAGGCATATGCATGAGAATTCAGTCTTCACAATAATCCATGGAGATAGCACTATTTTGAGGCACACTCATAGATGAGAAAGTGAAGGCACACTTTCTCTAAGATGGAATTCAAACCCAGGCCTGTGTTATCGATCCCACAGCCCCAGCTCCAAAAGGGGCCATTCTTCTACTCAGATGAACTGGGTGATGAATAGAAAGTAAAATAGTATCACTGTTTGGTCCCACTCTGGTTTGTGGAGAACAGAGAGGAGAGAACAGAGAAGCAGCCCTGGAAAGCAGGAGCAGTTGACCATGAAGTTGAAGTGTTGTCAGGACCAAGGACAGTGGCTACCATGCTTTTGAAGGCCCACACTTTAACAGTGTGGACAAGAGCTCCAGCTGGACTTACACTTGAGACCCATGGTGACATCATCTCAGGGGTTTCTTGCCCAGAGAGGAATAGACATTGAGCCAAAATATGTGTGCTAGAAATGAAACTCATTTGAACATGACAAAAACAAACTCTGTCCCTCCCTGAGGGGATAGCCACATCTTTGTTGTTAATTCATACTTTATCACTTCTTCTGATAAGAAGGAAGGACCTCAATGGCTGACTGGAAAAAACATCAAAGCACAAAATGGGGGTGTGTCAGGTAAGGTCACTGGTCAAATGTCCAGCAGGCACATTGTCTGGATCTGACTCAGCCATCAATTAGCTTTGTGACTTCGGGCAGGATAGACATGCTCTCTTAGATTCAGTTTCTGTCACTGTGAAATGTGCATTTGAAGTATGTCAATTATTCATTCAATCATCCATCCAATAACTGATTTTTGGGTTCTCCATCAGGTTCTGGAGATCAAGTGATGACCAAGACAAGGTCATTGTTTACAGGGAGTTTAGAACCAAAGGAAGAAGCAAAGATCAGCTAGAAAAATGAATCCCCAGTGGAGTATGCAAGAGGGAGTAGAGTGAGGACTGAAGTGGAGGTTCACATAGAGTCAGAACTTGCAGGATTTTGTTCTCAAGGTTTGTGAAGCCCTGTCATGAGTCACTCTTGTATTTCCTTTGCCACATGTTAATAAAGGGAGCATCATTCAGTGATCAAACCCCTGATTCTAAATGCAAGATGCTGGTTCCCCAGGCATTAGATTCAAGCTGCACCTCATTCCATTGAGCTTACTAACCCAAACAGTCCCTTTCACCCCACCCCCAATTCATGGACTCCTGATCCCTGTAACTTCCACTTCCCCCATTTTTCTCTCTCTGCATTTCTCGCCTTTCATTTCTGACCAAACTTCAGATGACGGGAACACTGATAAATTAATGATTGTAATTAATAAAAATTGACTCTGAACTAATAAATTATTATGAAATGGCCTGTCAGGTTTTTTAATGAAATGCAAAAAGCTGCAGTAATGAGATGAGTATGTGCACTTTTTCAGCCAAGACGTGAGGAAATACATTCATGGGGTAGCCAAGGTCCTATGAGGGAAGAATACAAGAGAAGAACGGGCTTAGAGCACGTTCAGAGGGCACAGTGGCATCACCACTGGAGGAGTGCCTACTATGTTAGGCATTTAATTTTAATGTTATCTGAGGAGTCCCGTGAGATAAATAAACTGTTACCTCTCATATAAGAACACTGAAGCCCAGAGGGGGTAAAGAATCACTCAAGATCACACAGCAACTATGCTACAGAGCAAGAATAAAGCCAGGCTAGTGTGGGTTCCAGGCCATACCCAAGCTCTTAACTGTCCTATTACCCTGCCTTCCAAACACCTAATATTTAGCAGCGAGGGGCATGAGTTCAATGTCTGATCTAATCATTTGATATTGTGACCTGGAGTAGGTTGCTTAGCTTCAGTGAGCTTCCACTTACCCATCTGTATAATTGAAATAACAATAATTCTTTCACATGTTATTATGCATGTAGACATGAGTGAAATAATATGACTTGTGAACACAAGCCCTATGCCCTATGCATCCCTCTTCTCTTTTTGCAATGAAGTTCTGTTTGTGAGCAGATGAAGCACTGTGAGAGAAAGAGTCCAATGTCATGGAGAGGAAGCATGGTGGAATCTTCATTCACACCCCATCCAGCTCTATGGAGTGTTTAATATTACAAGGTTGTCCCAATTCTTTGTAAACTATAGCCATGAATGTAAAACAACCGATTTTTACAACAAAATTGTTTAACCCTGCACCAATTAAAAGTACCTGTTATTAAAAAAGGTAATTATGCTGTAATTAGTTTGACACAAGACATTAAGCAGATTATTATCAAAGCCAGGGAAATAGTAACTTCAAAGCAATTTCCCCTCTTGAAAGAGGCATTTACATGCCGCCATTGGAACATGATCCTCACTCGAGGCACTTTTTAATGCAGGAAAATGTGGTTCCTAACTCTTCTGAGCAGCTTGGAGCTTTATTGCAGGGAAAGCCCGCATTACAAATGAACTTGAGTAGTTGGGCTGCAAAGACTTTTCCCAGAAAATCCACATTCTGGGTCAGGGACTGCCTGCTCAGTATCCACCCTCGGTCAGATAAAAAATGGACAGAGGCTATTAAGAAAGCCAAGAGAAAGACTAAAGAGAAGGCACGCACCACGCATACATGCCAGCGACTATGATTGGGTTTTAAGCAGTTCTTTCCTTGACTCCCCAAAACAAATCTGTGTGGTAAGAATAATAAGGCCCACATGTGAGAGAGAAAGCAGATCACTGACCACAAGCATATGTCCCTAAAAACCTTTGCATCAGCACCTTTCTTATCCAAAATATTCTACAAATCAAGTCTCTTTGTATTTCTCTTTTGCAACCTTTTAGTACCTTTGTCCTTCCCAATGACTCCTACCCTCACTCACTGTCTCCTTGTCTTCTCCCTTTTATGTTTTTCCCACCACTGCCTCTTTTGCCTCCTGTTGGATTCCGAGGGAAGGCTCCCATGAACAGGCTTGCTAAAAAGACGCTCAGGCATCAGCAGCGATGCTTCAGGACCAAGGTCAGCGGCAACAACTTACTCTTCCTCTCTCCCATTGTCAATAACAAAACTCCACTGGCGACTGAGGTCGACTCTGGTACTTACCAGTTGTGTGATTTTGGATGCAGTATGTGACCTCTCTGCGCCTCAGTTTCCTATCTTATGAAATGAGATGATTAGATCACCTAACTTAAAGAGCTATGGTGAAGAATAATGACAAATGTGAGGCAGAGAGCCTGGCATATGTTAAGTGCCAAATAAATTAGAACTATTAATAATAATAATAATCACAATCTCTATCTCCTATGACCTACTTGTTCCTACTAGCCCATCCATGGATCTCTGATCTCTAGAGACAGGAAAATAGAGATATAAAAGCAAAGCAGATAAAGGAGCAAAATCAGATGGTTCCAGAAGAAAACTAGACCTCATCCCTCCTACACAAAAATCTTTCTTTTCATCTAGTAAAATATGAATTTGCTTTTCAATGGTAGCCTCATAATATTGTCAGTGTGGTGTTTATTGAGCATTTATACTTTACCAAATATTACAGTCACTATGAGGCAGATAATATCATTTAGCATGAAATGATCCATTTTGCAGATGAGGAAACAGGGAAAAGCATGTCCTGCCCCCCTGTGGTATGTGGATGAGAAAGGTTTGCCTCCATGTCTCTCTGACACCTAGTCTTACCCAAAATGCCTCACCAGCCTCCCAGATCACATAATGTGATGAGGAAAAGATATATAATTAAGATCTAACTGAAAGCACCAGGTACATAGTAGGTCTCAAAAAAATACATGTCTCACCATTTTCACCCTTAGTACATGGTTTTCCCATCTTTCAATTCAGGGATTTGGACATGTCTTCTTTCAGGGTCCACTGAATCAGCAGATGTTAAAAGAGCTTTCCAGAGTGCCGGGACCCCCCTTCACCCGCGGCTCCTCCTGTGTTCTCAGGGGTCCCCACCTGAGCCTGTTGCCTTCCTGCTTGAATCCAAGAAGGGCTAGAGGAGCTGCTCCAGGCACAGGGGCCTCCAGCCTATCTGCTGTTGCCATGACAACAATGCCAGCATCAATCTTCTTCAAGCTCCTTTCCAGCTCTGCTTCTCTCTCTCTCTCTGTCTCTCTCTCTCTCCCCTCTTTTGCCTATGCCTGTTGGGTGCCTCTGCAGTAGGATTCAGGATGAGAGACCAAAGCCAAGTTGCATGCAGCATGAGACAGGTGGAAGACACTGGAAGAAGAGAAGGTTTAGGACTGAATCATACTCTAGTAGGGAACTGGGTGTAGTCCTAGGTCCCCCACCAATCTCATCTCTTCTTCTCACTCTGTTTCTTTCTGAGCACATAATGAACATCAGGTATTGTACTATCCTTTTGCATCAACATCTCCCATTAAAGTTCAGCTTAGATATAATTTCCAATGGGAAGTTTCCGATGATCAACTATTCTTAGCCCCTACTGGCAGGGTTAAAACATCCCACACTCCTCACGTCTCCTGAAAATCAAAGCAACTATTATCCTGTCTTACTTGAATTAACACATTGGCTCTCATAATGACCTTGTGAGGTTGGCCTTATTGTTATCTAACATTGTCTGTTATGATCCCCCTTTGTCAGGTAGGAAAACTAAGGCTTGAGGAAGTTAAGTCAGTAGCTTAATCACCATTAAATCCAATTTCAATCCATTTAAATCCAACTCTGTATGACTACAAAACCCAAGTCTTTCCACTTTATCAAGAGGTCTAAGGGATCGATTTGCCTGAGGAAAGAAGCCAAGAGATATTTACAGGTTTACCTTTTTATTCTTTTGCACATTCAGGGAGGAGCCACTATGCCCAAGGACACTGACAAGACAAGGTCTATGGTGCTTCAGGGTCTCCTTGACCCTGCCCTGCTGGTCAGGAGTGCAGCCATGGTCCCTAGATGAAGAAGCAAGAGCATCTGGTGACCCTTGTCAGCTCTGAACCCTGACAGAATCACTTCCCAAGGCAATGAGACACAAATTCCATATTCACAGAAAACCACTCCTTGGATATAGGATGAGCTTCAGCCCCCTGCTTCCTAAACACACTTTTCCTTCCCACAATGGACACTCATAGGAGGGCCACAGCTCGTAGGATGTTACAGTTCATCTCTTTGCACATCCAGCACAAATCTGAGACCTGGGACAGGGAAAGAACAAGTTCAAGATCTTCTGACCATCGGTAAGTAAGTAAATAAGTAGCCAGGACTTGAGCCCAGCTTTCCTGATTCCTAGCCTAGAGTTCTTTCTTCTAAACCTACCTTAGAGCAGCCAAATGAATGACAAGGCAGGAGGTCCAAGGCATTCCACCTGTGACATTGAGAGAAAGTAACACAAGGGCAGTGGTAAACAATGTACAATAACTCAGTATAAGCATAATAAACGTAGGCATAATTACTAAACCCATTTCTCAGGTGAAGAAATAAAGCCTGTATAACTTTGCTATTGCTGCTCTGACAAATTACCATATGCATGGCTGTGACTGAAAGCATCACAGATGTGAGTCTGGAAATCAAAAGTATAAAATGTGTCTTACAAGGCCTAAATGAAGCTATCAGTAGGGCTGTGTTCCATCTGGAGATTCAACAAGAAAACCCTTGAATTTTCCAACTTCCAGAGGTGGTCTGTTTCTTTGGCTCATTATTTCTCCCTCTATCTTCCAAGCAGTGATGTTGGGCTGAGTCCTTTACATGCTGTCTTCTTTCTGGTTCTTTATCTTCTATGTCTAAAGACACATGTTTAAGGATCACATGGTCCATATTCATATCATACAGGATAATCTCTCTTTTTTGTGGTCAGTGAACTGGCAAGATCAATTCCATCTGTAATCACAATTCTCCTTTGCCACATAAGCTAACATATTCACAGGTCCTGGGTTGTGGACTTGAGGTGCTTGTCCTCATGGAGGTCAACCTTGATGGACTTTGGGAGGCCAGTCACCCAAGTCAGCAGAATGGAGACGAAAATAAAATTATGTTTCCAGAGGTATCAGAGGCAAAATGGACAGTAGATTAAGACGAGACTGCCCAAAGCTTCCTCAACCAACTGTATCTCTTCACCCCTCCATTCCATCTACTCTCTGCTCCAATCACTGAAATGTGCCCAGATCCCCCAAAATATTTGCCTATGGTTTTGTACCTGCTGTTTCTGCCTTCAAGACTCTCCCATTATCTCTGACTAATGAACTCTATTTCCCACATCTCTCTTGTGATGCAAGTGAGACTCAGCTCCCATTGACATCACTTTCCCTTCCCTCTCAATTCTGAGGTTTGTAGTCATTGAATAGATACTGCAACTAATACACAGTCCCACTTGGAGCAAGACATTGTCATTACCTTAGAAATTTTTAGCATGATCTTAAAGAAATGAAATTTCCTTTGAAGTAATCGGTAGCCACTATCCATTCCAGACTTAGAAAATATAAGTTACCTACAGCCTGACAAAGGCATGTACAACTACTCCTGCCTCAGAACGCTTCTAAAATTAGGGCAAATGTGTTAACAGTCACCATTAAAATCAAAATGATGGATTCTTCTTAGGAAGCCAATTCTAACATGTTTCCTCTCCAGACAGTCAGAAAACTCACTCTCAATTCATACTATTATGATCGTGGTAATGGCTTTTCACAATTACATTGTGACTACCCTTTGTCTCAGCGAAGATGAAAGCTGCCTGGACCTCTCTCTGTGTCACTTCCTGCCTCAGCTCCAAAACCCACAGCCACTTCCTGTGAGGTGAGAGCCAATCACAACAGCCCTGGGCTGAGCCCTTCTGGGTGGTGAAGGGCTTTCTTAGCACATGGAGGTGACTGTTCCGATGAGTCAATACAGGAAATCTTGTGCTTCAACCCCTCTTTTTCTGTTTTTATGTGTTTTCTGTCCCATCAAAACTTCATCAATAAAAAGGAAAAAAAGAAATCTTTGGTTACATTTATGTTTGGAGTAACCCAAACGCCACATTTAATTGGCAGCCACTTCTACTCAGGCCTGAGTTAAGTCATACTGAGAATTAGAATGCTGGGGAAGTGGCGTGCCTCTCATCTCAACAATTAAAAAACTTAAATAAATACCCAGTTTTCCATTCAGGTGGTAAATGGTTCCCCATAAAATGCTACCCATTTTCCCTGCCTGGTTTGAAGTCCTGACACCTCAATACCTGATACAAGATTTGGGGTAAATCACTCCCTCTCTCCCTCAGCTTTCTTCTCCCTGAGCTGCAACCATGTGATGAAACATGGGGAAGTTTACACATTTCCACCTCTAACCCCACAGTGCTCAGCCAGCACCTAGCCCTCTGAGGGACCAGAAGGAACAAAATAAAGTGGAACAGCCTCTAGTTGAGAACAACTAACCTCGACTTTTGCTTTCTGCCTTGCTGCCAACCAGCTGTGTGGCCTTGAGAAAGTTGCTTGACTTCTCTGAAAGCCACTTTACTATGTGGAAAGAATTCTAACTATCTCAGAGACTTACAAAGATCAAATGCTTTAACATGTAAACACATCTTGAGAACTAGCCCTGCCTCCACCCTGAAGAACTCATGTCCAATGGTGAGATTTGATCAGTGTGGCAGAGGGTGAGAGGGCCATATTTGGGGACAGAAATTCACCTTTTATCTCATGACATCTTTGCTTACCTGTTCCTCTTGATCACCTTAAGGTCAATCTCACTCTAGCCCCTTCCAAAATTCCACTCGGATATCAGCTTCCATCCACATTCACAAGGAGGTGGGCCCTGGCTACAAGCTAGAATCAGCAGTGGGAAGGTGGTTTAATACAAAATACCAAACTTCAGTTCCCTTCCTGACCCAAGATTCTTGACTTGGTCTGGAGCA
>PVHY01028659.1:0-14998 GCA_004024945.1 Uropsilus gracilis | reverse complement strand
TGCAGGGCGGGCTGGGTCCGCACACGCCGCCGGAGCGGTATCCGAAGCTGCTGCCGCAGGAGCCGGCGCGGAAGCCCCCGCAGACGCTGCGGCTGCCGAAGCCCCCGGTGAGGCCGCGGTAGCAGGAGACGCCGCGGTAGGGGGCGGCGCTGATGCAGCAGCGGCCGGGCCGGGGCCCGCAGGCCGAGGCGCAGCTGAAGGCGGAGAAGCAGGGCATGGTGCGGCGGCGCGGCGGTGTCTGGCGGCTGGACCCCGAAGCGCGCGCAGCGCCTTATATCGCGGCCAAGGGCCGGGGAGGGAGTGCGCGGCCAACGCTTTTACGAGCTTGGGGTCGGGCCTCGCGCCTCTTCGGGGCCGGGAATCAAAGCGGGCCGAGTCGCCATAAAACGGCGTGCGCCTCCTGCCAGAGCTTTATGGAGCAGGGAAGGGCCTGCTCGTTTCAGCAGCTGGAGCACCGTGGACTGCGGGGCCAGCCGCTTAGGCCCCTCGCCCCTCTGTCGGGACTCCACACCCAGGCCGGCCAGCTGGGCACACCCAGCACCGTGTGGCTTCCAGCAGCACCCCCATCCTCTGGGACACCACCCCACAGACCCTGAAGCTTGATCTTGCTGTGCATCTCTGCAAGGTGGGAGGGGGAGGGCAGGGGTCCCTCAAGTCAGACAGGCAGGTTTACCTCATGACCTTGGACAAAGCGAATAACCTTCCTGAGCCTCAGTTTCCTGTATGTGAGAATTGGAATAATAATAATTTGAGAGATCTTAATGAGATAATGGAGGAGAAAGCACTTAGGGCCCTTACCTAGCACTTAGTAAGGGCTCTGTGTTTGTTTGTTTGTTCTATGCTGCTGGTATTAATTTGTCATTTGCCCTGTCTCCCTATAGGCAAAGACTTTCTCTTCTCTTTTACTCAGAATTCAGCTCATATCTCCTCTCCTACTGTCTTGCCTGCTCCGCTCCCCAGCAATTGCTTCCTACTCCCCTCTTTGCTCTGCCTGGGGAGGGGAAGGGAGTTGCAGCTAGGCTGTGCCAACCACCTCAAAGTGATTTAAAACTTGTATTGAAAAAGAGGTTAGTGTTACTGTGCCCACTCATCTGGCCAGGAATGAAAGTCAGGTGGTCTGTGAGTTGTTTAAGTTCAAACACAGGAAGTCCCATGGAGGGCAAAGTTGGAATCAGAAAAGAGGCTTCTAATGCTTCCTTACACTAATTTTTCTGGAACCTGGGCGAGGGGGGGGGGGGGGGGGGAGGAGGCCTGAGTTCTTCTCCCAGGTAGGAGTATGGACTGCTAGGCTTTGGGATCCTAGAGAAATCAGACTGATCCCAAGCTTCTCGCTCCACTGATGCTTGCTTATAGTCACCGACTCTAAAAGGTCATAACCCATCATAAAGGAAGTTACTTATGTGTTCAATTATCAACAGAGGAAACCAGAGTGTGCAGTCAGTAAGCAGCATTAAAGAGAAATATGCAAATCAGCCTTAGCTTCCTTTGCTTTTAAATGTGAATTATTATTGTGCAAAGGGTAATTAAATCCTGGAACCCCTGAGGTCATCATGACTAGCAGCACCTGGTTTTGGGGCGTGCTAGCATCCTCTTTCCAGGGAGTGCAGGACTGCCCCTTTGTCACTCTTTACAACACTAGCTGAATCCTTTGGTCCAATCCGGGTTTTGTAGACGTTTCAGACCAACCATAGTTCTGTTCTTTGTGGATGATGGAGTCCAATTCCACTGTCTTGTGCTTCTCCCAGCTCCAGCTGGGCTCACCAGCTATATGCTGGCCTCAAGGATATACATTTCCATGTCTGTTTTCCCCAGGGAAATGTAGTAGTGCAGGAGTGTTCCCTTGATGTCTTCATAAATCAGATTCATGAGGGCCCGTACATGGTGCTTGTTTGAATTGCTTGGTGCTTTCCTGGCTGGATGGAGTGGACTTTCTGCTATCGCAGTCATTGAGGGGTTAATAATCTTTATCCATATAAGTAACTGAGTGCATTTAAAGTTCAGAGAGATGAGGATTGCTTACTGAGCTGTGTCTGCTAAGAAGACAACCTGAAGAGGTTTGACAGCTGGAGCACTGTGTGTCAGTACTAATCCCTGGCCTGGCCCCTGATGCCGATATTCCTGGAACTCAAGGCAGAGACACAAGAGAGTTCAGACACAGCTAAGGGCAGAAACTTCTCCATGGAGAGGGATAGCCATTACCGGTGCTAGGGAAGTGGGGGCTGCTCCATCTTGTGGCAGGATCTAGAGCTCTGACCTCTTTGTTCTTGAATGTTGATGAAATCTGTTGATGAAGGCTCATGTTCTGTCTTTGTTGCCATGTTTTTTCTTTACTCCCAGCAGATCCTAGGTGCTTAAAGGCAAGGAACAAACACTTTCAGGCACCCATGGGGAACCAGGTTCGGAACATGAAGGCTGGACTGTGGACCCCAGGCAGGCACTGCCCAGGGGGCCTCCATTCGAAGATGTAGGGCCTCTGCTCTAGTGGAACAGCACCGTGACTCAGGGACTTGCTGGGGCAGGGATGTTCCAGGGCAAGGACTTAGGACCAGAGGTGAAAGTAGAGTCCTTTGAGGGGATGGCATTTTGGTTAGACCCAAAGTTTGGTGAAAAATTGGATTATCAAAATGTGTGTCAAGTGTTAGTACATAATAAGTGGTAAATAAATACCAACTGCTATTATTATTATTATTATTATTATTATTATTATTATTATTATTATTATTATTTTCCTCTCTATTTCCTACTTCCTCCTTGTAGCTTTCCCTGGCCCTATCCTCAGCCTGCTCTTCCAGGTGTGGGGGCTGCATCCTCAAGAACCCTGGTGTTCCCCTTGCTGGGTCTTTCAATCCCACTCCTCAGTCCAGGTTCAGAGCTCAGTGATCTTCTGAAAGTTATCCCAAAACACAGAGAAATTTGAAAAAGACTGAACATAGCACTGGGTGCTTACAGTCCAACTGAGGGAGAGGGATTCTGTTTGGTGAGGAATCTTGGAGGCGCATGAAAGAGAGGAGGGTTGGGAGTTAGTATGAGTGCTGCAAGAGCAACCTGGAGCTGCTGCTCGGTGGTTATATCGAAACACTGAGGTGGTAGGCCAAGTGCATGGAGGCCATGGAGGCTGGCCCTCGAGCTCAGTCACAGGCAGGAGGTGCTGGAGGGCTACAGGAAGAAGTGAGTCTTGTGGGGAAGGCCCACATTGCTCAGAAGGGCTGACACGAAGGGCAATCAGGAGCTACTGAGACTGGCCTCAGAGATTCTTCTATAATCCCCTATGGGTTTCCATCAGTTGTAAGGGCAGTGATAGGAAAGCACAATGCCAGTTAAGAACCTTTTTCTATTGTATTAGAAACCTCTCAGGAGAAGGCTTTATCCTATCTCACATCCCTCCCATACTTACTGTATTTGACAGATGTGCTAGTGATTTGAGGTTCAGAGACCAATGACATTATCTCTGCTCCACTCTTACACTCGTGGAGTCATGTTGCTAATTCCACCCTCCCCAAGACCTAAGTCTAGGCAGTCAGCTTGTTTTGTTAGAATGCTAGAAAAATCGAGATCTTTAATGAATAATGTTTATTTTGTTGTAGAAGTTGGAGATATGGGTGAGAGCGATGACATGAGAGAGGGAGATGAATGACAGGGATATTCTGGCTCCTGGGGAGGGATGTAACAAGTCAGGTTGGGCCATCTCTCCTGTTTCATTCTTGGCTGTGTCAATAAACAACCTCCCTTATTCTGAAAACTATTATCTTCTGCAGGTATGAAGAAGCGGCTACTTGAGGGCCACAGCAAAGAGTGAGCTGCTGGAATTAAGCAGGTGTATAGGCAGTGGCTAGGAATCCTGCAGGCCTCAGGGGCATCCAGCCCTCCTTCAGTTAATAAGCTCATGTTTTATTCCCACCCACATGAGAGCATTTTCCTTTCCACACCCCTGAAGAGCCAGAGGGCAGGCATTCTCTGGATCTTTCTTTGCAGAAAGGCCCAGAGAGCTGGGTCAACTTTCCAAAGTAACATCCTCTATTTTGCTAGAGTTGCAGAACGAAATTCCCTGAACCTCAACTTCTGGATCTACAACTCTGACTTGCTTTGCTACTGCAAATGATATTGATATTTCCCTAGCGTTGGACCAGGGAAGGTGGAGTCCTCTGTGAAACTGAAACAAGGGACTGTGTGTGTGTCTGTGATCCCAGGAGGTTAGCTGTATCTACACAGGCAGAGGAGATTTGGGGCCAGTGCCCACAGTCAGGTGGCAGAGATCTGCTTCTTGCAAGACACACGAGGAGGTGAGCATTGGCAGGGACTATGTTACTCTGTCTCAGCTCACATTGTGTAGAGGACAGAGGGTTGCTTGACAGGGCTTTGGAGATGGTAGCTTTGTGTGTGTGTGCATGTGTGCGTGTGCACATCTGTGTAGAGAGGCAAGTATGAGCTCTGTCCTGATGGGCTTTATATGTGATATGAACGGTTGTTGGCTCCACAGGAGATGAGTCATCTAAACCTGAATCTAGACATCCCCGTCATTGTTGAACAACAGCCAGGGTCTGGACAGGGGCTGTACTGTGGCTGAGATCAAGGCTAACTCTGATGATGTCACCAGCTATAACTGGATCGAGGCTGAGAGCTGGTACCACAGCAAGGTGAGTGGCACAGGACATTGGTCTCCCACATGGGGCAGTGGGGTATATGTTAGAATAGGCGTTTTTTGCCTTTTCTGACCCACAAGGTGGGGAGGAGGGGCAGAGAGTTCTCAGGTTGGGTGGCCTGGCTGGACATGTGCCACCTGCGCTGTCACCCTCAGTGTCCTGAGTGGGAAGGATGTGCCCTTGAGGCCACAAGCCTCTCTACTCCCCAAGTGTGAGGAGATGAAGGCCACGGTGATCCGACACGGGGAGACCCTGGGCCACACCAAGAAGGAGATCAATGAGCTCATCTGTACGATCCAGATCCAAGGAGCTCACCACTGAGGTAGAGAATGCCAAGTACCGGGTATGGCCATCATGTTCTAGACGAGAGTGGCCTAGGGCCACCCAGGCTGCCATTGGCTGTGTTCCTCCAGTTTGGAGCTCACCCTCATGCTCCTGCTCAATAGCATGAGTGGAGTCCCTGGTTGTGGTCACTCAGAGAAGCCCGGGTGCTCCTGCGTGGAAGACAGTGGGCGCTTCCAGGAAATGGACAGGGACCCATGGGCCCCTCCTCATGTCCTCTTCTCTCTTGGGCTCTCAGAACTCCAAGCTGGAGGCTGCTGTGACCTAGTCTGGGGGCAAGGTGACCCTCAGCAATGCCCGCTGCAAGCTGGTGGGGCTGGAGAAGGCCCGGCAGAAGGCCAAACAGGACATGACCTGCTTGATCAAGGAGTACCAGGAGGTGATGAACTCCAAGCTGGGCCTGGACATTGAGATCGCCACCTACAGGCGCCTGCTGGAGGGCGAGGAGCACAGGAGGGAGTTGCCAGAGTATTTGGGTCAAAACCTCCCTTGCACAGACCTGAGCTGCATATCAGCGGCACTACCTCCCAAGATCCATGTCTTCTGCTCCAGTCTTGACACTCCTTTGGGCTTTTCCCTGACCTGAGGAGAGGCTAAGGACAGTAGTCTTACTGAGATTCTCTCCTGATTTCCTGATTTCTTATGGGCTCCAGGAGGCATGGTTTAGTTAGGGATAATGGCTTCTTGGTAAATGTTTACTAGTTGGCTCTCTGAGGGAAAAGAAGTCCTGATTTATAGTATTTGCTGATTACAGTGGTATAAACTCTTCCATTATGATTGATTTGCAGGTGTCACTGTCACCTCATGCAGAGTTGACTAGAAATATGTGACATAGAGAGCCGGGCATGGTGGTGCACACCTGTAATCCAAACGCTGGGAGGCAAGAGGCCAGGGATCACTTGAGTCTTCAGGAGCGGGACTATCCCAGGCAACATAGTGAAACCTAGTCTAAAAGAAGAAAAAAAATATGTAACATAGACTCCAGATCTGCTGGGAGCATGTTCCAGAACACCACTGATTAGGAGGCCTCTGCGAACAGGCAAATAGATACATCTCTGTTGGAGGGATGGCAGCCCTGTGGCTCAGAGGGACCCGGTGCTCTAGGTCACACAACCAGCTGGTGGGAGTGGGGGAGGCAGACTGGCCTGGGAGTGGGAGCAGTAGGAGGCCTCTGTATCCTAGAGGTACTAGGAGAGCCTCCCCCTTCAGTTCTATGGGGATCAAGTTGGAAGCTGCTGTACCTGTGTCTGTGCTGGACACCAGACCTTCTCTGGTCTTCTAGGGGTGGGTTCTGGGTGATTTTAGGGTGACTAGGTTCAGAGATGATGAGACCATGTCTTCTGGGGTCATCGTAAGGAACCGTGCCCGGTCCTCATCTTTTTCTCCTTATCAGGCAGTGTGAAGCCATCAGTGCTGTGACTTTCTATGACAGATCCTGGCCCTGAAGAGAGTCACTGTGGTTAGACTGTGCGAAGAACTGCCCAACTCTGACTGAGAGCAGAGACACCCAGGGGGCAGAGGTTCCTTTCATTGCCAGCCACACGGTCACAAAACAGGAGCTGGTGGCAGGTCTCGGGGGAACGGCTCCTTGTTCAGGCCTGTTCGGGCGTCAGCCTCATCGCAGGAGCCTCTTATTTTCTCCCCATCTACTTGTGCTTGTCCATACTCAAGATACCCAGCACTTCTTCTGATTAGAGCAGGCATCTCATCAGCTTGGTTATTCCCAGAGAGGTCTTATTGAAATCACTTGCAGATGAGATTAAGCTACAAGATGGATGCTCTTCTAGTAAGGGTGGGCACCCCTAGCATGGACCATAGGGAGGGCCACATTGCTGTGTCCATGGGGACAGAGGTGAACAGGAGCTCTTGGATGGTGGGGAGGAAGTTCTGACTGGAAAAGAGTGCTCTTGGGGACAGCTCTCCACACTCACTGAAGCTTCTGGCTTCTAGTGATGTCCCCATGCCGGTGTGAGCAGCTCTTCAGCACTCGCAAGGGCTGGGGCCTGTGGCAGCAGATTTGAGAAGTTTTAAGTCAGCCAGACTTGAGGAAGCACCCTCTTCCTCAGCCTCTTACCCTCCCCAGGACCAAGCAGGCCTGCTCCTTTATGCCCACATGCTGCCTGGTGGTGGGTGCAACTTCCTGGCCATTCTCATTTCTTCTTGTGTGGGAACCCCACTTCTGTCTCCTGTCTCTCCCAGGGAGGAATGGCACGTGGGTCTATTCTAGAGAAGGATTCTGGGCTGCCTGAGCCTATGAGGAGGACAGCCCCACCTTAATGTTGTGGTCTATGTCCATAAATGAGTTAATAGGCATTTTCATTATATTATAGAATAAATAGGAAATATGCTACTTATAGTAAAAGCACTTAAACATACCGTTAAAAATTGAAAGCACAGGTGACAGTGTTAAGGGATCAGAGTACATTGTACATAACAGGAGTGAGTAGTTTTTCATGAAGCACTTCCATTTAAATGCATGAATATGTACGTAGGTACTGATTTATGAAATAAAATGTTTCTTATTTTGAGTTGTGGTTAATTAAAAAATTGATAACCAGGAATCTAAAGAACCTTTTGCTGGTATATGCTAGCAGTTATACACCAAAAACTCATAGCAGCGTTGTTTGTTAAAACAAAAAATAAGAGACATAGGACATAGACAGTCATAGGAGAATTCATACACTGGAATATCACACAACATGAAAAATGAACAAAGCCTCATGCGTCAAAATGGGTGAATCTCACAAATATTGAAGAGTTATAGAAGTTATAGAAGCACATGGAGAATTTTATTTATATAAAGTTTAAATGTAGGCAAAACTAAATACTTAAGAATTCATATAGAAATAAAATAATAGCACAAAATCCTGGATAATAGTTAGGTTGGAGATTAGATGGGGTCAGAGTTAGAAGCTGCTGTGATCAGCACAGGTCCCACAGGGGACTTCCAAGGTCCTGGTGTGCCTATGAGAATTTGTTTTATTATGATTGCTATGTAGGTCTTTAAATGTATATTCTTCATGCTCTTTTGCATGTATAAGAAATTTGTAGACAAAAAGTTTGTGTTCTCTAGTTCCTTCTTATTCCTTCATTTTAGAGTCATCACTCCAGATTGTCTGTGTAGTGTAGAAACTGGGTTCCTTCACCTCAGTCTCTCTCCCTCCTGCCCATCGTCCACACTGTACCGGACAGCCTCCCTAAATTGCATGTCACATCAGCCGCTGTCTTGCTTGAGCACCTCCTGTGGTTCCCAAGACACACTCCATCAGCCTCTTTGTAAGCCCACTCCCACTAGCCTCTTGAATTCCATTTCCCCCACCCACTGTACCTTTCCTTCTCCCTTTCCCTCCTTCCTTCACTGCCCATCCCAAGACCTCTTTTCCCCAGCTGAGCTCACAAAATGGCCTATTTCATCCACTGTCAGAACTCTGTAATCATAACAAGGTGAGGTCACAAAGCCCCCAGGAAGGAGTGACTTCGTCCTCAGAGGTGAGGATTCTGGGAGTTCCCTGAGCTGCAGCTGAGCTTTGGTGCTTGCCACAGACCAGTAGGTGCAGCATCGCCACTCATCATGGTGAGACCTGTCCACATGGCTTGCTGGCTCATATGGGCTGGGGGCCTTGGATTCCATACATATCTGATGAACCCAGCCAGGCATAATAAGCTTGTCAGCTGTGTGTACAACTTTGGGTATGGCAGCAGGCAAGAAGGGGGCAATGGGGAGAGAGCAGAGATTTATGGGAGATGATATTTTTTAACCTGCTAATGCCCTTTCCTCCACACTCCATCTACCATGGAAATGGTATGAACTGTTTGTATTTGAAGGGTGTGTGTGACTTTATGTCCCTAAGGAGACAGAGCAGACAGCATGGCTTAAGACATGGTCTGACTCAGTCATGGCCTGACGGGGTTATTCACGCCCTCCTGGGTCCCTGCTCTGTTGCACTGTAGACAGACTGTCAGTGTGTCCAAGGAAAGATGGTGACAGGTGGTAGTGAGATCCAGTGGCAATGGTGGGGCTACAACCCTCTGGAGAGAGCCAGGCCCTATAGGCATCAGCTACCATGCTTAGTCTGCTTAGGTATTAGTTTGTGGAGGCCAGACACAGGAAGGGAAAGGGCCATTGATTCTGCCCCTTATAGATAACACTTGCTTGGGTTTGGCCTCTATGGGAAGGACCTCATGTTTGAATCCCTGTTATTTATTCATCAAGTCAAGGAATTTTTTTTTCATATTCTTGGGTTTTTAGAAATGACCACTGAATTTCATTAAATGCCTTTTATGTTGATTTGCATGACCATCTGGGGTGTATTACAAGAATTGATTTCCTAGAGTTTAATGAGGACTAACTTGATGTGATCACATGTCAATGACTCAGCGCAACAGATTGCTGTCCTTTGTGCCTGGGTTGCATGCCCTTGCCATCTTCAGGCTTGGTGGAGCACCTACCACCATGCCAGTGAAATGCATATCATTCTCCCAGCCATCTTTGGGAACAGGAGAGATTATCATGCCCATTTTACAGCAGGAGAAATATAAACGATTGGCTGGTGATAGCAGGTGGAGGGAGGTCTGGATATTGTCCTCCTGGCCTCACTGAATGCCCTCCACCCCCAGGTCTGCTCTTCTCATTCCTCTGGTCCTCCTCCCTCTCTTGCTCCCCCTTCCTCACAGTGTGAAGAGATGAAGGCATCTATTCAGAACCACATGCATGGCCTGAGGCAAAGCAAGGAGGAGCTGAACAGGCTAAACAAGGCCATCCAGCAGCTGAGTATGGAGAAGGACAGTGCAAAGCATCCGTCAAGGAGTGGGGGACAGCACAGTGGCAATGGGGTAAGAGGTCTAGTGTTTATGGTAACCATCTTTTGGAGTAGATGGACAGAGTTTCTCTGTGTGTGTCTGAGTAAGCAGGAGTAGGGTTGGAGGCCTAGCATGCTACGTTTGTCAAGGATTCTCTATTCCATGTGAGTAAACAACAGGTAGATACATATGTGCAAACACATACATGTTGTTTGTATCTCTTTGGTATGCATAAGTACACTTTTAAGTCTCTGTACTTTGCCTGTACATTCGGCATTAAAATTTGAACACATTTTTAGAAATTGCAAGTTTAGTTTTTTTTTTTTTTTTTTAACCTATAAATCCATGTTCTGGGTTCTCCTTAAAAATGGGAAGGTCTGGCACTGTTTGGTTCCTGCATGTGACATCTGGTTAGAGAAGGAGGTCTCTCTCTGATTATTCATGGGGGGGGGATGACACACACATTCCTTTCTGGGACACAGTTCCCACCACTCTGAATGGTGCCCTTTGAAGCTGAGACAAGCAGGATTTTTTGTCATCTATCATCATCTGGACTAGCACTGTTACTTTCCTTCTAGAAGAGAAGTCTGAGCCTGTCTCTATCCAAATCAGGGAAATGCAAGACTGAAATGGGAAAGAGCTCTTGGCGACTGGGGACAGGAAAGTGTGCATATCTCTTTGTGGAACTAGAAGCCACTGACATTTAAGATTTCTCCCTTTCCTTTTGGTGCCTATGACCAGGTTTCTGTAGGTGCCGGGATTTGCTTCTCAGGCTTTAGGCCTTAGTGATGAGAGGTCCCCACATGAAGGCTGGGTTTTCCCTTCTCAGTCTCCTCTTCCCCCTCACCACTCTCGCTGTCAAGGTCCTAACCTCTTCTTCATTCCAAGGGGGAAGGAACTCTGTTCCCTGTCTTTCCTTGCACCTTGAAGATACAACTGTTTGAGGGGTACTCCTGGGGGCTCTCCCCTTTCCAGGAGCACATAACTTTGAGGAGAAGGAAATGTTCAGGTTCCAGGGGTGGTGAGTGAGTAGGTAGGTGGGCTCATCTTGGACTAGTGGCCCATCAGCTGCAGCTGCTCTGATTTCCCAAAAGCTCCCTAAGCAGCAAGCTCACTTCATCAAGACAAGTGTTTGCTATTATTTTGCCCCAGAGGCTACAAATTCTAGTCACCTATGAAGAAAGGATATTTTTCCTATTAATTCCCCTGGTGAAATAATAATCCTAGCATTGTGTGCTAAGGAACATTGGCTGCTTCCTCCATCCTAGCTCTTACTAGAAATGTACCATACTAGATGCAAAAGCCTCTCTCTCCAAAGCCCCACCTGGGAGCAGGGCAGACACATCATACACATTTCAGAACAGGCACACTTATTCTCTTAACTCTTCTAAGAGGTTTGCTTTTTTAATCCCTCACTGACTCTCCAGTCTCTGAGAAGGGTCTGGATCCTCAGGATCCTCAGTGGGAGATGGATGGGGACCAAGGGTGTCCTGTCTTTGGCTTCTCTTTATCCCCAGTCCAGTCAACAAGATCAAGCCAAGGACCTGCCAGAGCTGCAGGAGGAGGGGACCTCAGACTGTGCCAAGGGCAAGCTGGCCTGGCTGGAGACCGCCCTGCAGAAGGCCAAGCAGGACATGGTGAGACAGCTGCGCGAGTACCAGGAGCTGATGATAGTCAAGTTGGGCCTGGATTTTGAGATCGCCACCTACCGCAAGCTGCTGGAGGATGAGGAGAACAGGTGAGGGCCAGAGAGGGTCTCAACATGACTGGTGAGAAAGCAGAGGCCCAGGGAAACTAGTCCTTGGGCCCCACACATGGGGGATGCTGGGGAGTGATGACCTGGGTATCTTGGGACTTGTTTTCCTGCCATCGGTTTTCCCCTCACTGTCTTACAGCCCTTTAAAGACAAAAGTTTCCGCAATTAGGGGCCCTTATCACCTGGGGTAGAGTGGCACACGAGGACATTTCCTCCCGGTGTCAGAGAGGAGGGGTCAGTTTGTCCACTGAGACAGCTGCAGGGACTGTAACCAGGCCAGGGGGATGTAGTCCCCAATGAAAGTGCTTTCTCTGGTTTTATCTTCCAGGCCTTGGGTAAGCAGGATTACAGGAACAGTCAGTGCCTGACTTTTAGCTTTAATTAGCCCTGGGGATACAAGGACTGCCCGCTCCAGCTGGGTCTGCCAGTGAAGGAGGGAGAGGGAGCTAAGCATAATCATGCTACATATATCACTTTCTTTAAACTTCATGAAAACCCTAGAAAGGTTTTACTAGCACCATTTTACAGAAGAGGAAACCAAGTCTCAAAGAGGATAAAGGACCACCTCAGGGACGCACACATAGAAAGTGATTGGGTGCAGCTTGGACAATATTTTTCAGATAATTCCTTTGTGACTACTTTAAAAAGTTTAAAATGCTCCCATCCCACCTGCAAGATAAACTGAGGCCAAGAAAATAGAGATTTCACTTTCTCCCTCCTCCAAGAAGTCATCAGTAAAGACGAGTTATCAGAATTTAATGCAGGAAAGATAACCTTTAAAGGTCCAAAAGGAGTTTTTGACGCAAAAAGTTGTGGCGATCTGAGAACCAGACAGAGAACTTTCTGCCCTGGAGGAGGAGCTTTCTTCTAGGAGAATGCAGGACATCAGACCTGGCAGACAGGTGCATTTACCTGCTTCCTCCTTCTGTCTGCAGGCTTCGTCTGAGATTTGGGACAGAAAACATCAGTAAGTAAATAACCGGCCTAACCTGGGCTGGAGGTCAAATGTTCCTCCCCCTCCTTTCTGTAAATCTTCTTGGAGTGGGAGAAGGGTTCTGTTTCTGTTCTACTTCCTCTATGAGTCTTTGAGGGTGATTCTTTTTTTTTTTTTTTAATATAAACAATTTTATTTTGTTCTTTGGGTTACAACCTCTCTGTTATATACTTTTCCCCTTCCCTCCTCCCTCCGGTGCTCCCTCCATTCTCTCACACCCCAATCTTTATTATTTATTAGCTGTGCTGAGTCCATTAGTCTCTTTCCTATGTTAGTCTTTTCTCTGGGTGAGGGACTGCGTTGTTGGGTCCAGGCGAACCTTGCTGTTAGATTTTCAGTCTTAAGTTTGCGTTGGGTGGCCAGGTTATATTCGTTTGTGATCTGTCCATGTTTTCTTGCTGCAGGCCATCCTCTCCAATCCAATCCCATCTCCATTGCTTTGCTGCTTTTCCTTATGGCTCTGGTGTCGGCTTTGGGGATCTTGCCTCCTGCCAGTGTTGGTCAAGAAATTTCTCTGAGTTCAGGCTTTGAGACTAGGTCTCGCTATTTTTGCCCGTGGAACCACAGGCTCTCGTTGCCCAGGGTACCACAGACTCAAGCAATTCCCCACCTCAGCTTTGCAGGTAGGTGGGATTACAGGCGCGTGCCATCACGCCCAGCTATTTTTTGGAACTAGGTCTCGCTACAGGCCCCAGGCAGGACTCGAACCGCGATCCCTAGCCCTGGCCGCTTCATAGGCTGAAGCTTACAGGCACGAGCCACCGTGCCCGGCCCATGAGTTCAGGCTTCTGCGAGTGGCCTTTGAAGTTTATCTCCTCTGCTTCCTTTTGGAGTTTTGGTGTGGGGCCCGTTATCCCCTCTTTGGTCATCCTCTCCTCTCCCTCAATGAGGGGAGGGTGTGTTGCTCTACTTGAATATATCTCCAAATTGAAGTCACCGGTTTTGGCCCAGACAGTGTAGAAGTGCGCCTGGTTACATCGTGTCTCTATGGTTGTTTTTCTGGTCTTACTTACACTGGTTCACTTGGTTGTCCATCTGCTGTGTCCAGCTCTGGTCTGTGGGCTGGACTTTTGCTTGGTCCCTCACCCGTTCTATGTTGGGGTTGGTGTTGCACCTATTCTGGTTGCTCTGAAGTTTAGCTGGAGTAAGAAGTAAGAGAGAGATGGAGTAGCCCCACCCCCACCCCCCACCCCCCAACCCCCACCCCCGCTTGCCCACCGTAGGAAGGTCCTCGGCTGATCCGGGGACCGCTCGCCCGTCCATGCGCCCTGGCTTCCGGGGGCTGGGGGCTTCACGGTGCCGCCCAGACCGGCTTGTAAGTGGCCACGGCCACTTACTGGTGGGTGAGGATTACCCCCGTTCCCCCACGGGGAACTTACCCAGGAGGCCCGGCACCCCTCGCTCCCCTGAGGGTGATTCTTCGTGTGTTGGGACTAGGGTTTCTTTGGCGTGGCCTGTTCTCTGGGGCTGGGTGGTTCTGTGGGTCTGTGCTAATGAAAGAGACTTGTTTCCTTTTTAGGTGCATGGAATCTGTGTATCTGACTTCAGGGAGCTGAGGACTCTTGAGTTGGTCTCTTGAGGGAAGAGTACTGTGTATTTATCACTTTGGGGGGGGTTTCACTGCTCTCTCTTGGTGGGGAGGAGCGTCTGCACATCTGTCCCGTGGGGGGAGAAATCCGTCTTCTGGGGCGGGCCCGGGGTGAGGGTGAAAGAATTCTCCTTTCTCTGCAGGCACTCTCCTCTCGGCCCAGGGCAGCTCCCCTACCAGCGTGCCGGGCTCAACCTCGGGCCCCACGGGCCTGCTCCCACCCGGAGTCGATGGCCGGGTCCTGGAGACTAGCGCCCCTAGCGGCGGCTGTGCGCTCTGCGGCTCCCCTGTCTGCACTGGGGGCTTCAGTTGCAGCGGTTCCCGCAGATGCTGAACTCTCCCTGCCCCGCCCAGGAGAAGTCATGCCACCTTGACTTCTCATCCGAAGACTCAGCCCTATATTTCAAGCCCCCTTTCCCATGGAGCTGGCCCTCACCTCATCTCGCCCGCTTGCCTCCCACCCAAAGCTTACTGTCTCGGAGTGTAGGTGACGGTACCCTGACAGACTCATCTAGCGCCTAGATAACCTGCACGCTGTCCCTCCGGGGAGCCGTGGCTGGTAGTTTACCTGGGCTCAGCACCCTGTCCCTCTGAACTGACCCCACCTCTCTTTACCTGGGACTCCCCCTTTGCAATAAAAGTTCTGTTGTGGACTGAGCGCTCGGAGGGTCTGCGCCTAGATCTCACGGCATTCCTAGAGAAGACAAAACTGGCTGACTTCGGAGGTGGGAGAAGATGGGAGACGCTACCAGTGAGCATCACACAACCAGAATCCTTTTTATTTTTCCCCCTTAATTTGTTTTTTTATATTTTGTGGGTACAATTCCTTCCTTCCTTCCTTCCTTCCTTCCTTCCTTCCTTCCTTCCTTCCTTCCTTC
>PVHY01028658.1:0-15002 GCA_004024945.1 Uropsilus gracilis | reverse complement strand
TTGCGCAACCGGGAGCAGAAATGGCAGATCAGCTATAATTGCCTGAAGCTCAGAGAGGCTGTTGATAAATGTTACTAATAATCAACCTTCAAATCTGACACCCAGCTCAGGCTGGGATTACTGTTTTGAATGGGAATCGAACCCAAACCAGTAATTACCCTGGTGAGTGATGCCAGTCTTACTCTGGAGCCTGTTGTTCCAGGCACGGAAATGGCACCTGTATGTCGGTATCAGCTCATGGGGAAGAGGATTCACAGGAGGCTTCTCTCTAAGGTCACTCCAAGAACACAAGCTGGCCTGGCCTCCGCTGACTCAACAGGAGTGTCAGCCAGAATAGCCACCCTTCTCCTGGGATCTGGTACAGGAAGGGAAATCCATCTCTCAGCCACCATCTGAGCAGAATTCAGACCTCAGGCATCACACTGTCTCCTTCTGGGCTGGGTGGAAGTCCCTTGCTGGCACTGTTTCTGGCTGTCCAGAGCAACTGCTTAGGGGTGGGAGTGGGCTATCCTCCCTAACACAGACACGGTCCTCCAAGCTGCTTATGCCTGGGGCCTTGGAGAGCCACAGCCATTCCCTGTTAGACCACGAGTCCCCTGGAAGGGCCTGCAGCCAGGTAAGAGGGGCAAGGCTGTCTTAGGTACTGGAGCCCATCCTGGAGCCTTGTCTCCATCTGCCGTGAGTCATGTGCTTGCTCCCAAGGCCAGATAAGGCCAGGTATGTCTGGAAACACTTCCTGGAAGTAAGCAGTGTTGTCTGGCAATTGCCCGAGTCTCCTTGGTGCTCCGCATCCTATCCAGAGACCCCCTAGAATGTTGGCATCACCCAGAGCCAGGTCAGAGGGGGGAAGGCTGAGCTTGACCCTGAACCAGTTCCCTTCCCAGGGTCCCTTGTGTTTAGGCTCCCCCTCCCCCCCAGCTTCCCAGCAAAGCACCACAGCGCAGTGGAGAACAATGATGGCAACGCTCTCGGCTGCTTGCACATCATTTATGACCAAACACCTGTGCCAGGCACCAGGCCCAAAGGAGAATGATGAAGTCCCTGCCCTCTAGGTGCCCTGTGGGGAGCAGGATAAATAAGTAAACCTTTAATCCCACGTTATTGTTAAAGGCTGATCATTTCTAAAGGCCCTTTTTAGATGTCCCAAGTAAAAATGTCCAGAACGACAGATTCTGGAGGGGTTGATGAGCTGTCTCAGGTGGCAGACAGAGCTGATGGGGTTCAGAGTGTGTGATCACAGCTTTTCCGGCAGGAATGAGACTGATGAAGAGTGCACACAACGTCCTGCCCAGCAGAGGCTAATACCTTCAGGGTGCCATCTAGTGACAGCATAGCAGGACTGCAGCTTTGTATTTTGGCCTAGGGGTTTCCCTTTTCTTCTGTCCTTCCCTTAAATGGGACTCCTGAACCCAGCAGTACAAAGAACCAAAGAAAGGAATTTAACTTCGTTGACAAAAGTTTGGTATTTTGAGGAAAGGGGGTCACAATAGGCCTCAAAGTCTGGTAGCTGCAGGGCAGCAAATGGGGTAGGGGAGTGGGGGTCTGTGCCCTCCCTAGCTTTCAGGCACTTTCTGGGACATCCTGGACCCTACAAGTGTCTGTCCACTCACAGTCTTCCCACTGCTTCCTTGGTCACTGACTCCTGATCTGGTCCACAGTAGAGGACATTCCTAACAAACTGCCCCTGTCTTTCCAGTGCTGTGGGGGTCCTAGCATCCAATTCACCTAGCTCCTGTGGCCTAGGAAGGGTGCACTTTCAACTTGGGGTCAGGCAAGAGTGCCGCATGGGTTTGACCCTCAGCTCCCAGATATCCTATTGGCTTCTAGAATGCCTCTTGCCCACAATAGTTTTTCCCTCTTGCCGGGAGGGAAGAAAAAGAAAAAAAGACCACAAGTTGCAAGGTCCCCAAAGTAGTCTCCAAGTATGGAGAGCCAAGTACTCCTACCGCAGGACACCCTACCCTATTCGTGCTATTCGCATCCTTGAGTGAGCCAGAGGTGAGGGGGCTGTGGAGGGAGGCTAAGTGCCCAGGCTTGAGGGTAGAGGAAGAGAAAGGACCCCTGCTGGGTAAAAGGTGTGAGCAGGCACCCAGGAATATGCCAGAGGGGCCAGAGGGGCGGGCAGATCTTTTCTTAAAGGGCCAGATATAAATATTTTAGGCTTGCAGCAGTGAGTTGTATTCAACTCTGAGACAGCAGTGTGAAAGCAGTCACAGACACTCTGTAAACAAATAGGCGTGGCTGTGTTCCACAAAACTATTTATAAAAAGGGCTGGCAGCCGCTGGCCATAGCCTACCAATCTAATTCAAACTCAAGTGCCCACTGGAAATGGCTGTCCACACTCATCAGGAGGCTCAGTTCAGTAGCACCCTCACCCTAAAGGTTGCGGACATGTGGGGCAAGGCGGGGGCAATATGACAAGGCATAAGGGACAGGAACTGGAAAGGTCAGGGTGGAGAGAAGTTTGGTCAGAGGGGTTCTCAGATCTCAGTCCAGCCCTCCTGGGTTTCCCCACACAGATGCCCACACTCACCTGAAGAAGGAAGCTCTGCGCAGCTGCTGAGACTCCCCTTGCTTCCCCTGTTCGGCTAGCTGATGCCCCTCCAGCCCTGTCCTTAGCAGGAAACCCCCCAAACCAGGCAGAGGGCCCAAGGACAGGCTGCCGGACAAATGACACCCCAAGGGGGGTGAGGTGGCCCCAGGAGGCAGGCAGTGTAACCCAGCACCTGGACCCAGGGGTCTAGGAGAGGCCAAGCTAGACGCGACCACCTGGCGAGGCTGGGCCAGGTACCCCCTCCCAGTCCCGGGACACTGTGGGAACCTGCGCCAGCCCCCCTACCCCAGCTCTAGTCCCTCCGCAGGTGGCGCAGTCATGAGGAGATCCAGTCCCCATTGGGGCTGGTCCCCCGGCAGGCGCTCCAGTTACACTAAAAGTGAGACAGAGAAAGATGGTATCGAGAGGCCGCGTGGGCTCATCCAACATTGATGGGCTTGTCCCAGAGCCCCATGTGGCCGTGTGGGTCCTGCTGCAGGGAAGTTCAGGGTTAGATCGGCTGTCCTGCAGCTCATCATGTGCTTTAGGCCAAGCCCTCTGGGTCAGCAGGGCCCAACTTAGTCTTGGAACACTGAGTCTTTCTACAGCCCCAGCCCGAAGGAGCTGCCCAGAGACAGGTTTAGGGCACCAATGACATATGTCTAGTCTGGGGTCAGAGTGCTCATCCCCTTCCTACTTCCCAGCCAAGAGAGTCAGGGAAGGAGCTGGACCTGAACACGAAAACACACACCCGTGCGTGCACACACACACGCACACACACACACACACACACACAACCGGCTTCTACTCAAGCACACATGCTTCACAGCCACTCTGGATGGTACATACACTCTTCCCTGCAAATGTGTACAGCCTCCTCCACACATTGGTGCACATGCCCCCCTCAACACACGCTTCTGGTGCACACGCAGTTTGTTGCACACAGAGAGGAACACTCACGGAATCCTTCTTCCAACCCATCACTCCATCTGCTCTCGGACACCTGGTGAGAGCAGAGCCCAGGGAGCATCACCAGGAAGTCCCACCCCGGGCAAACCAGACTGTGGAGGCAAGGCCAGCGTCCTCTAGGTGCATGCTGCCATTGCTGACAGGTGTTTACTTGGTCTGGAGTGCCAGAGCCCGGTTGGGATTAGTCTTTGCTGAGGAAGGTGACCTTGTGAGAGGATAATACTGGGTCCCCATTACCATTACCTGGGTATAAGTCCTGCCTGATTCCAAAGGTTCCCAGATGCTGGGGCAACATTTTCCTGAGTAGCCCACCTTCCTGACATTAGGTTCCAGTCAGCAGGCATACACACCTGGGCCAGCAGACTTCAGGGCGCCACGCCCAGGATAGTCCACTACTCAGAATGCAGGTGAAGTTGCATATCTCTCCCAAGCACATACTTGGGCCAAGCCTCCCAGGAGGGACCATGCGTGGCTTTTATTTATCATGAACGCACAGGATTTGCTCAGTGAAGGAACTGAGTATTAACAGATGCCCACAGGTCCCTACTGAGCAACTGTTCAACAGACTATGGGCAAGGACCGCCCTTCCTTCCATCTTTGGTCACACACATGATGTCTCTGCTCAAGGGTTTACTGCTTTTCCACCAACCGACCCAGGAAGCAGTAGCACTGCATGACTTCAGACCTCAGTGTGGACATGAGCCCTGCAGTCCCTTATCACTGTGACTTAATCTCTCTTCTTACCCACTAGCAAGCCTGAGCATGGGGCCAGACCACTTCTGCCTCCCTGTTGTCTTCCAAGGCTGCTCCTCCATGGATGCCCAGCATCATCACCCCCGCTTGACCCAGCCTGTCTGGTCATCTAAGCTCTGCACTGGGATTGCTCCATCAAAAAGGAAGTAGCTCTACTCCAAGAGCTGTGGAACAAAGTGGGGCCTCTGGTCACCTGGTTCTGCAGGCCACCCAGCCTCTTCTCCCACAACCCCTAATCTGGCACTGCACTGGCCAGAGCTTCCAACCTCTGGAGGTTGCCCTACAATCTCAGTCTGCCCCTGTGTCCTCTCTCTATCCTGGCTTTTGTAACTATAGAACGCACTCCCACACACCCATACATACAACACCACAACTACAAGAGTGTTTAGTGCACCAGGCTGACCTCTTGGTGGGGGAAACAGGCTTCAAGTCAAATGACTTAGGGAAAAACAGTGGGTTTGTAGATATGACAACAAAAGCATAATAAAAAGAAAAATAGACAAATTACACTTCATCAAAATTAATTGTCATGTTTCAAAGTACATCATCGAAAGGGTGAAATCCTACGACCATGGTGGTAGGCACATAAACTGGTACAGTCACTATGGAAAACAATATGAAAGTTCCTCAAAAAACTGAAAATAGAACTATATTTACCACAGAACCAGGGACCCCACTGCTGGGTACACAATCAAAGGAAAACAAGTGTGTTCACAAAGAGGTCCTTGCAGACCCATGTTCACTACTATATTATTCATAATTCCCAAGGTGCAAAGACAACATATATACAAGAGAGTGTGTGTACGCACACAAAGAAAATTATTTATCCTTAAAAATGAGGTAGTGGGTGTGGGGGGAATGTTGGTCAAAGAGGACAAGCTTCAGTAATATGAGATGAATGAGTTCTGGGTGTCAATGCACAATAGGGGGACTAGAGTTAAAAGTACTATATTATATACTTGAAATTTACCAAGAGGACTGACCTTAGTTGTTTTCACTACCAAAAAAAAAAAAAAAGGGGAAAAGAAAGAAAATGGTAATTATGTGAATGATATATTAATGACTTTAACTGTAGTGGTAGATAATGTCATAATATGAATATATATATATATATCAAAACACCAAGCTGTAAACCGTACATACAAGTAACTCTTAAGTCCCAATGAAGCTGAAAAAGTCAAACAAAATTAATTATAATAATACTGTGAACTAAAAGACCTGCATTTACAATGTCCACTACCAATAACAACCCAAAGCTGGAAACATCTGAGTGTCCATTACAGGAATGGATGACAGCAGTAAATTCCTACAACAGAATGTTACACAGCAATGAGAATAGACAAACTGCAACTTCATGCAAAAATGTAGAGAAATCTACTGTGAGAAGACATCAAAAAAGCACGTTTGATAGTCTTAAGTTTAAAAAATCAGCAAAGCTAATCTCAGCTGTGGAAGACAGCCTGATGGAAGTCAGGATGACCGTGGCCCTTGTGTCAGGGAGAGGTGACTGGGCAGTTCTGATTACAAGTGTATTGATTTTGTGAAAATTCAGTAAGCTCCTTATTCACAACTTTTAAGCTCCTCATTCACAACTTTTAAGCTCCTCATTCACAACTACATTTTTTTCAAATATAGGTTATACATCAGTAAAAATTTATTAGAAAAACAAACCAAAAAGAAAAATCAGCAAAAGACAAATAGACATTTCTCCAAAGATATACAATGATCAATAAGTACGCGAAAAGTTAGACAGCATCAGCAGTCATTAGGGAGAAGCAAATCAAACCACAAGGGGAAGTTAGTTCAGACATTTTAGAATGGCAGTGACAATAATTATAACTATTATTATTGTTTAAAAACGGAAAAGAACAGGTATTGGTGAGGATATAGAGCAATGGGACCCTCATACATTGCTGGTGGAAATGTAAATGGTGAGGTCAGTATGGAAAACAGTGTGGTGTTTCCTGAAAAAGCTAAACAGAATTACCACATGTGCCTACAATTCCACTTCGAGAGCTAGACCTACAAGAATTGAAAACAGGACTGAACCAGATATAGCATGCCAATGTTCATGGAGCATTTTCACAATTTTCCAAAGGTTGAAACAATCCAGGTATTCATCAATAGATTAGCAGATGAGCAAAATGTGGTACATGCATACTATAGAATATTATTCAGACAAAAAAAGAATGAAGTTTCCAGACCTGCTATAAGGATGAACCTTGAAAACCTTAAGCTCAGAGGAAATACGCAAGATGATAAAGAAAAAACATTTCTTGATTCATGATATGATTTATATGCAATAGTTAAAATAGACATTCATAGAAACAGGAGGTAAATGAGAAGTTACAAGGGTTTAGGGAGAGGGGTGAATGAGGACTTATTTTTTAATGAGTATATAGTTTCTTTTGGGGGTGATGTAAAAAGTTTGGAAATAGATGATGGTAATGGCTGTGCAACACTGTAAATGTAATTCATGGCACCAAATTGAACACTTACAAATCACCAACCTGGATAATTTTGTGTTATATATATTATCACAGTAAAAAAATAAAACACCACAGTGTAGTCATGTTCTACCAACTAACAATTAGAAAATGAAATTTAAAAAATATTGTTGATTGTATCATTGAAAATTATGCAATACTTCAGGATACATCTTACAAAAGAGATGAAAGACAGATACACTATAAAATAAGCCAGAGAAGCCGGGCGTGGTGGCATGTGCCTGTAAGCCCAGTGCTAGGAGGCTGAGGCCAGGGATCGCTTGAGTCCATGTGTTCAAGACTACCCCTGGCAACATAGCTAGACCTAATCTCTAAAAAAAATCGCTGGGCATGATGGTGGGTACCTGTAATCCCAGATACCTGGGAGACTGAGACTAGGGATCACTTGAGTCTGTGGGTTTGGGACTACCCCAAGTAAAATAGAGAGACCTAGTCTCAAGGAAAAAAATATGCCAGAAAAATGATGTAAATATACAGAAAGACCACATTTATAGGTTAGAAGGTTCAATGGCCTTAAAAGTGAACTCTCCTCCAAACTGATCTATAGAGTCAACACATTTATAAGGAAAATCCCAGCAGGCTTTTTTTTTATATAGCATTTGAAAATTTCATTATAAGATCAATGTGAAATTGACAAGGACCTACAACAGTCAAAATAACATTTAGAAAGAACATCCTGAGGTTTCTTCAGAGCTTCAGTGAAATATCTCTATAAATCATTCCTCTTATTCTGTTCTAACTTGCCAGGAAGCTTGATTCTAAGCTGGGGATAGACCCTAGTCAGGGCCATGGCTGGTAATAACTAGAAAGAGATGTTCACCACTGTGGAGTAATAAGTGTTCTGGTTAAAATAAAAAGGAATGAAATCAAAGGTCCTAAGTTACTTGACTTTCAAAACTTAGGAAGGTATCATAGACAGGACAATGTGGCACTGGTGTCAAGGAAGGTGTCAGTGGAAGGTAAGAGGTTATGGGACTACGTTACACATAAGGACAAGTGAGTTTTTATAAGTGTAATGTGTTTTGGTGGAAAAGGAAAGTCCATTTGACAAATGGTGCTGGAACAATTGGATATCCTTCACAAAAATGAACCTTACAGTATATACAGAAGTTAATAGAAAATGGAGCATGAACTTGAAATTTAAGCCTAAAATTAGAAAAATCTCAGAAGATTTCTGTCACCTTGAGGTAAGAATAGTTCTTCAGATGTGATACCAGAAGTACAATTCATTAAAAAACAAGTTAGTAAACTGGACTGCATCAAAAGAACTGCTTTTCAAAAATGTTAAAAGATAAAAAGCTTATTCACAGACCTGGAGAAAATAATTGGAAGTCATATGCATGATAATAGAAATGTATCCAGAACACTCAAAGAATTCTCCAAATTCAATAATAAAGAAATAAACAACTCCATTAAATAAAGGGACAGTTCTCAGCACACATTTCCCCCCAAAAGATCTATGGTCAGCAAGTGAGCACATGAAAAATGCTCTGTATACTTAGTCATGAATTAAATGTAAATTAAAGTCACAATGATATATTATTACATGCCCATAAGAATGGCTAAAATTGAAGAGTGACCTAATTGTCACATGGATGTAGAGGGATTGGTAGTCTCCGATACCACTCATGAGAATATAAAAAAAGGTACAGCTACTTTTTATAGTTTCTTGAAAAGTTAATGATGTACACTTAATACATGATGTAGTCATTCCACTACCCAATACTTGAGTATTTACCCAAGAGAAATAAAGACCTACATTCACACAAAGACTTGTTCATGAAGAGTTAAAAAGTTTTATTTGTAGCAGAGAGTGAACTTGACTCATGTGATCACCAACAAGTAAATGTAGAAACAAAGTATGGTATCCCACATAATGGAGTAACACAACAAAAGAAAAGAAACTGCCAATTCTATGTTGCATGAGACAAGTCAATTGAGAGTACATACTGAGTGATTCCATTTATATAAAATTCTGAAAAATATAAGTAGGTCTCGTTTCCTTAGGATGGGAAGGTGGGGAACTGAAAGAAGGGTTGGGGGGGTGAGTTATAAAGAAGGACAAGGATACAGTAGCCTCCCTGCTGTTCTTAAAAACACACCAGGCACCTTCCTACCTCAGAACTTTTTAATCTGTTATTCCCACTCTAAGAAATAGTCTTCTGTTAGCCACGTATTTTAAGTCCCTTATTTCTTTTCAGATCTCTGCTGAAACATCACCATCTCAGAAACCACAAATCTCCCTGACCAGTCACACAAAATATTTAACACAGCGTATTTACCACCACCCCCAAGTAATCCGATTCTGTATCTTTTCACTGCTTTATTTTCCTTCTTTGCATTTACCGTATCACTTGTGTAATACACACGTATACCTATCTATATGCATTCACACACAAACATTTTGTTTATATGTCCCCCTACTAGGCAGTAAGAACCATCAATCCACGTTCTGTTTGATATAGTGGTAGTGACGCAGCTGAAAATAGAATTGGGCGCCATATTGCCCTGGTGGGTGGGGTTTGACAGAAAGACCTGCAAGAAGAGGGAGAAGCTGGAAAGGGTGGATAAAAAGAGGAGTCAGAGATAGGAGACGAGAGAGCGGAATGGTGGACTGATAGAACAGGCCCACATGGCCCGGGCAGGGGAAGCCCCCTGGAAGTGTGAGTTGGTGGTGGCAAGGAGCCGTGGTGGGAGAGTGGCTCTCAGAGAAGTAGCCGGTGTGGAGTAGGATGCCAGTATGTCAGGCCAGGGATGACCAGGGGCTGCTGAGGGCAGGCCTGGTGAATTTGGCCAGATATTGCCAAAGGCAGGCCTGGTAAAGAAATTTTGTGGAGCCGCAGCAAGGTGGTGTGAAAGCTAGCTGGAAAGCTGGTACCTCAGAAAGTCAGGAATTTGGAAAGTTGAGTTTACATCAGCATTTGTTGGAAAAGTTTGAAGAGCCTTGGAGAAGCCACAGCTTGGAATGCTGGAGAGAGAAGAAGCAAGAGAAGACAGAAAAGAAAGACTGAACTTGGCAGGGTGCTTTGGACATGTGTTTGGGACCTTCAGACTAAACAGTACTTGGGGTAAAATAACTGGCCACTCATACCATTAAGGACTTTCCATTTTCCTGGTTAATTTTCCCTGTAAATAAAACCTTGTTTAAATTGCCTTTGGCAACTGCTACGTGCTGGTGATGTGAATCTGGTAAGAAGTTGGGCAGGCTGCATTTTGAAAATGCTGCTTTTTTCCTATGGCTTGTTGGTTGGCAGTTTCTGTCCATTTTGACCCGATTTCATGTTCACTGCTCTCTTTTTCCAGCATCTAAAACACTTGGCATCTAGGAGGTATTTGATAAATATATAGTAAGTGAATGAACCACCTTAAGAGGCAGGTACTTTCATTATTTTTGTAGATGGAGGTTAAGGTTAAGGTACTTATCTCAAGTCATAAATCCAACAATTGAAGGGAATGAGTTTCAAATTTCCCTTGACTTCAAAATCCCAGTTCTAAGTAGTTTCACTACATTCTCTCAGAGTCTGTTAGGTCTGACTCACAAACAAACATAAAACCATGCAGCTAGAGCATAGACTGTGAGTTAACAGTGAAGGGCTGATTTTGATCATGTTGAGTTTAAGGGTGTGTGGGTGGGATGTTTATATAGCTTGACCCAGTAAGGACAGGCCCTTAATGAAGCAAGGCTAAGGCTTAAAAAAATTAGAGCTGGAAATATAGATTTTTATGTAAAAAGCTGATAACTGAGACAAGGTGTAGCCTGAGAATGCAATAGAGAGAGGGGAGAGATGCGAGAGAGCAGAGCACTTCAGGGTGTGCTCATACTTAGTTGACCCTGAGGATTCAACAGTTTGCAAAATTAGGCAGCATCTTGTGGTAAGTTGTACAAGTGGTCGTAACTTCTTTGCAGTCTTCTTTTCAAGAGGTGAGTTTACTCTTTTTTCCCCTTTAAAAAGTAGCGCACATTTTGTAGTCCATCACCTGTGGTGCCATGACTGTTATACCTGGCAAGAGTGGTATGGGTTCCCCCTTGCCCCCTGGCTATTGTTGGAATAGCCAGACAGTCACTGCAATTTTCCACTTGGTTAAGTGTTCTCCAGACTTTAGAAAGCATGGATTTTTATAAAGCTCCAAGTGTAAAAGGCAAAGCATATCATTTTGCCGGAAGGTGCTTGGTTTATAGAAATTTGTTTTTTATTTGTAATGGGTAGTGTAATTCTGTTTGCATTATGTCTGGTATGTTTCAACCCCCTCAGTTGCAGCATTATAAAATCTTGATTTTATGAAAGATTTCAGGATCATGTATGTATATTCTGAGTGAACAGGAGTGTATAAAAAAAAGTGCACATTTTGATTTAATTTCACCAGTACAGGGTAGCAGGGCAATACTGCAAATTCCAAACCCTGGTTTCAGGAGACCTAGGAGCTTTTGTTCTCTCATTGGGAGCACTTCATCCAGCACATGAAGGGACCAGAGCCTGCCTGCTGGAAGATGAATGAGCACATGTAGACAGCCTCAGCTGCTGCCAGCCTTCAGTGGAGGTCCCAAGACACATGAGCAAGTGCAGCAGAGAAAAGCTTAGTCCAGCTTGGACATCAAAAACTATCCATCTGAGCCCAGTCCAAACTGCTGACCCAGACTCTTACATTAACTGAACAGGCATTATTGGAAGCAATGAAGTCTAGGTCTCATTTGTCACACACAACAGTAGATAACCGAAATATATGTAGTCCCAGCCCGGCATGGTGGTGCATGCCTGTAGATGGCAGCCTAGGAAGCCATGGCTGGGGCCAAGGATCATGGTTCGAGTCCTGCCATGGGCACGTCGCGAGACCTAGTCCCAAAAAAATAGTTGGGCATGGTGGCGCGCGCCTGTCATCCCAGCTACCTGGGAAGCTGAGGCTGGGGATTGCTTGAGTCTGTGGTACCCTGGGGAACATGAGCCTGCGGGCAAAAATAGTGAGACCTAGTCTCAAACAAAACAAAACAAAACAAAACAACCCCCCCCCCCAAGCCCCCACATATATAGTCCCAGAAACAAAAAGGAAAATAGCTAAAATGAATAGGTCACCCATTAGTGCGGTCGAGTGGGGACTGAAGAGGGTGATAATTCAAAATGTGGTTGGGACAAAGGCTGGACAACAGAACTGGACAGTGAGGGTTAATAGCCTCCAAGTTCTGGGGACTGAGATTGGGGGAGGGGGAGCAGATTCATAGACTCTCACTTTCAATACCTATGTCCGACATGCATGTAGTATTTCCAACATGCTTATTGAGGACTATGTAATTTTTTGAATAATTCAGTACTTTTGCTTTAAAAACGAAGTACTAACTAGAGAGTGGAGTGTGGGTGCCATGCCCATAGTTCTAGAGGGCAGCCAAAGCAGCTGCACCAGAACCATCTGAAATGTTTTATAAACACTAGATACACTGAGTTTAGACAAAGGCCAAGAATACTGTTTTCCTCACTCAGCTTCCCAGGTGTTGAGGTTGTTAGGGTGAGAGAAAAAGTTCTGATACCAGAATCCCAAGAAATGTCCTTGTTTAGGGGTCTAAAAAGGAGAACAACTCTGTGTTTGAATAGGGCTCCCAACATTAATAGATCAGTAATAGGCACATCCCATTCTATGTCCTGGCAGAAAGCTAAGCACTTTATATTTATCACCTTTCAATGCTCCTAATACTTCTCTAGAGAGGGAAGGTAAGGAAAGGTACTCCATTGAAGGCCAGTTAGGTGGAATCAGGATGTGACTCCAGATTGTCTAATTCCAGAGGCTCACTGCTTCTGTGTTTGTTTTAGCAGGAAAAATACTTTAGTGACTATACAGGATGATCTCCATTTAAGGTTTTCCTCCCTGTATGTCCTAGACCCTCAGAAGATGCTACCTTCTCAAATCTAAACTGAGCTCAGTTGGGGTAAGGAATTATGTTTTTTCATCTCGTTAAGGTCAGGGACCAGCGCAGTTTGCATTCAATGCATGTTTGTTGAAAAAGTGAATGAAGCTGGGCACGGTGGGATGTGCCTGTAAGCATCAGCCTATGGAGTGCGGCTGGGACTGGGGATCACGGTTCGAGTCCCACCTGGGGCAACATAGTGAGGCCTAATCCCCCCCAAAATAGCTGGGTGTGGTGGTGCGTGCCTGTAATCCCAGCTACCTGGGAAGCTGAGGCTGGGGACTGCTTGAGTCTATGGTACTCGGGCAACATGAGCCTGCGGTTCCACAGGCAAAAATAGCGAGACCTAGTCTCAAAAAAAAAAAAAAAAAAAAAAAAAAAAAAAAAAAAAAAAAAAAAAAAAAAAAAAAAAAAGAAAAAGTGAATGAACCTGGCTTTGGGATGGAACACAAGTTTGAAGACTTTGGTTACTTTAAGTCGAAAATCCCAGTGATTCCTTCCATATAGAACACTGCTTTTCCAAAGGACAAGTTGAAAATTGTGAGGAGCAGAACAAGCACACTGCTAGACTGTGCAATGAAAGGCTGAAAAGGAAACAGAAGCCACCACTTCAGATGCTATTTCCCCACCAAAGAAAGTGAGGAAGGAGTGGACCTGTTACACCCGACTTGGGCAGCGAGGCAGGACAAACTTGAACAGGTTTACAAAGGAGACAAAGCCAGTAGCCGGGAAGGTGAAGATGGAGAAGAAAAGGAATCAAAGCCAGGTGAGAACTAGGAAGATCAAGAGGTCCTTGGGGAACTAGGGCGGTACTGATTGCCTGAAATCTTGTGAAACAAGATGCAGGAGGGCTTTTGACAGCGCGAAGAAAAGGAAAGCAGCCGGAGAAGAGCACAGGGAAGGGAGAGTCGCGAAGTTAACGAAGTTCCTTTTCCAGCCTACACCAGTAAGGGCCAAAGATCCGAAAAATCTCAGAGTTCCGGAGACTGCCAACTTAAAACCTACCATCGTCAGGATTTGGTTTTCAGAAAAGGGGTGGCGTTTAACTACAACACACCAATCAAGGCTTGAAAGGGCTCAATCGTAGGATAACTGCTCTCCGCTTAATTCCGTTGACTTTTATTTTGCTCATCGCCCTGGGAAGGATGATGCCTTTCTCCAGGACCAGTGCGTGGGGAACGCGGCTCCGAGCCGCCCACGCCCGCAGGGCCTTCCATACCTTCCAGGCGAGCCCCGGAGCCTGGCAACCCCGCGGGCGCGCGGTGCCTCCAGCACCCCGACAGTCGCGCTCGGGTCGCCAACCCGCTCTGCCCACTAGGCAGCTGCCGTCACCGATCCGGCAGCGAGCAAGGGCACTAGCCCAGGGCCAACCTCAGCCCGGCGGGGGGTGGGGGAGGCCGGGGGCCGGGGGGAGACGCAGACTTGGGGGCGGGGGCAGTGCCAGGCGGGGCGCGGCCTGGGGCCGAGGGGCGCCCCTCCTGTCGCACCCCCCCCAAGCGGGCCCGCCCCTCCCCGCCGCAGCGCCGAGCTCTTGCGAGCGTTCCCCTAGCAGATCCGCAGCGTCCCGCCGCGGAGTAGGGGTGGGGGCTGCAGGTGAGGGGGAGTTCGCGGGTCCCACTGCCCCGGTGCTGTCCCTCGACAGCTCCGCCCGGCAAGTACGAGGACCCCACAGCTTGGGGTTGATTTCGGATAATTGAGGCGCTGGGTCCCGGACGTCCCGGAGGAGTCTGCAACCTCACCCCGCTCTCACCCTCTCAGGAGCGCGGGGGCTTCTCCCCCCTGGAAGGCGAGCGGCAATGGGCACCCACGCAGGGCCACCGGGAGGGGGCCGCGGGGCCCCTGCCCCGCACGCCCGCCCTACCTGTCGTAGCTCCAGCGACTGTAGGACAGGGTCCGGTGGCTGCTGACTCCCTCCATCGCCACCTCCCCGCTCGACTCCCGGCTCTGCGGGCGGCGGCGGCGGCGGCTACGCCGGGCTCGGCTCTAGCTAGCTGCGGGCCCCCGCGGGGCGCGGGCGGAGGACTGTACCATTCGCCCCCCCGGGGGTGACCCTCCCCCCGGGCCTGCCCCTGGCGAGCACGCGCGGGCTGCGGGTCCCGGACCCGCGGGGCCCCCTCCCCGCTGCTCGGGTCCCGCGGGGGCGCGGCGACCGCAGTCTAAATTGCTTATTTATTTATTTCCGAGGTGCGCTCCGCGTCGCCATGACAACTGCTCCATCTTTTCCGGCGCCTCCGGGGCGCCGCCGCTTTCAAACCCTTCCCAGACGGGGACTGCTAGGAGACTTTCCCCGCCCGCCCGTCCGCGCGTGGGAGTCCCAGTTAGACTCCGGGTTCCCAGGCCCGCTCC
>PVHY01028657.1:0-15007 GCA_004024945.1 Uropsilus gracilis | reverse complement strand
CAGTTGGCTGGCTTTTGCATATCAATGGTAAAGGTGATCAGTGAAAATGCTAATGAAGAGTGTGTAGCCTGCTTTGGAGAGAGTAGCAGGCAGATAGGTGTATCCAGCTAAGTAAAGTCAGAAAGTCTCATTTTACCCTGTTTCAGTTTGTGCCTGTAAGCTTCAGCCTATGAAGCAGCTGGGGCTAGGGATCACTGTTCGAGTCCCACTCAGGTCAACACAGTGAGACCTTGTTCCAAAAAATAGCTGGGCGTGGTGGGAGACTGGGGATTGCTTGAGTCCGTGGTACCCTGGGCAATATGAGCCTGTGGTTCCATGGGCAAAAATAGTGAGACCTAGTCTCAAAAAAAAGAGGGAACCGGAATGCCTGGACTTGTTCATATGCCCAGTTTCAGAAGGTACATCATGGAGGCTCAGTGACAAGAAGATTCGACTATCCCAGGCCAGAGGACCTTGCTTTCTGCAGTCAGGGAGACTAGCAGTGCCTGCTACGTGCAAGAGCCGGGGCTCCCCAGGGAGGCCCTGCCCTCACATGTTCCTGTCTTTCCTCATTCTTTGAACACCAACAGCTGAGGCTTTAGCACAGTTCAGACCAGAGGGGGCCTACCCTCAGGAAGCTGACAGCTAGGAGGGAGCAGACAATGGTAAGAAATTGCACAGTGGATAGAGTGTCCCTGAGATGGTGATAAGAGTGCCCTGAGCCCTGGGGATCTTGCAGGCCCCTCTCACCAGGCTCCCATGTTCCCACTCCGTTTCGTGTGGACACCAGACACCTTCACCCAAAGCCCCCATCTCCACCTGCCCACTCAGCCTCTGTCTCCACTTCTACCTGCCTTTGCCTCCCTAGTCCCCCTTGGTGACTTCTATACCCTGAGGGCCCAGGAGCAGATTTGGTTGCCCAGTCCAGCTTGGGGGCCTTTGCCAAATTGAAGTTTGGTGTCATCTGTAACTTTCCCAATTCAAGACAGTGAATTTCCCATTTGTATTAAATATGAGGTTATTCAGAGATGGAGGAAATTCAGCATAAATTGTAACCGACATGGTTATTGATTCCACAGCTATAAATTCTGACAAGCAGTGCCCACTGCTGCCTGTGGACTCAGAGAGCCAGGAAGTCATCGCTGAGGCTGAAGAAGGGGGAGGGGACTGTGAAACTGGGTGAGTTCAATACCCACAATCATTTGTTTCTCCTTCTTTGGGGCACCTATTTTGAGGAGTCTGGTCAAGGCCTTTCTGAGAGGGTAAGATGAAATGGGAAGAATGACCATAGACCCCTCTTTCCATAAGTGATATCCAAAGGCAGAGAAATGGGGGGTCATTGAGAGAGAATGAACTTAAGAGAAGTTGGTTCCCCTACTCGTTGTTATCAAGATGTAGTCAACTAAAATTGTATTTGAAGTGTGCTGTGTGACTTTATATACATAGGTGTGCAGTGTGACTTTATATACATTTTTGCGAGAATATTAAAAAAATTTTCTTTCAGCAAATTTCAAATACACAATACATTATTAACCACAGCAACTCTGTGTATAGATTCCAGAACTAATTAATCTTATAACTGATAATTTGACCCATGACCAAAATGACCGACTCCTCCTTTCCAGTTCAGCCTTTGCCAACCGGCAGTCTACTGTATGTTTCTATGAGTTTGACTTTCCTGTTGTTTTTTGTTGTTAGATTCAATATGTAGGTGCATTCCCACTGTAGTTGTCTTTCTATCTCTGACCTATTTCATTTAGCATAATGCCCTCCTGGTACATCCATGGTTTTGCAAGTAGAAAGATTCCCCTTTTGTTAACATTTCAATAATATTCCTATGTGTGTGTATACATTTTGAAATATATATATTCCATTGTTTGACAGATATGTCATATCTTTGTATATGTATTTCCTTCATCCTTTCATCCATGGGCTCTGGGGTAGTGTTCATATTTGGGGTGATGTGAATGAGCCTGGGGGTGTCACTGTGTCTATACTTACCAATTTCACCACCTTTATATATTTTACAAAAAGTAGAATTGCCAAATCATATTAATTTATTAATTTGCTGTTGTTAATTTGAGGACCCTCCATAGTGTTTCTCTAATGGTTACACTAGCTTCCACTCATATCAGTATTGCATGATCTTTCCCCTCATATCCTTTGTTCTCTCTGCCTTCTTTGAGCTTTGTTCTTTTTTTTTTTTTTTTCAGAATTGTTTGGTATTGTGGTTCTAGACTAATTTTAGGATTGTTTTTCCTATTGCTGTAAAAAATTCCATGGGAGATTTGATAGGATAGATTTTTGAATTTGAATCTGTAGATGTGGCCTTAGATATTGTAGACATATTAGCAGCATTAATTCTTAATTCATGAACACCAGACATCTTTCTATTTGCTTGTGCCTTCAATTTCTTTCATAAATATCTTATAGTTGTTAGCATGTATCTCTTTTACTTTCTCGATTAAATTTATCCCTGAACATCCTATTGTTTTTGATGCTATCATGAAAGGGATTATTTTTGTAAATTTATTTTTCAGATGATTTGTTGCTAGTATCTAGAATCACAACTGATTTTCATATATGATTTTGTGTCTGGCAACTTTACTATGTTCGTTGATTCATCATAACTTTTTGGTGGAATCTTTATGGTTTTCTGCACATAAGATCATATCACCCACAACAGAAATAATTTTTTCTTTACTGGTTTGGATTATATTGCTTCCTCTTCCTCCCCATTTGTTTTAGCTGGGACTTCCAGTATTAGTTAAATAGTAGTGATAAGAGCAAACCTCCTTGTCTTAGTCTTGATCTGAAGGGGAAAGTTTTCAAACTTTTACTGAACATTCAGTGAGGTATTAACTGTAGACTTTCATATACGGGCTTTATCACGTTGATACACATTCCTTCTATGAACAATTGTTGACAGTTTTTATCATGAAAGGAGATTGACTTGTATTAAATACTCTTTCAGCATCTAATGAGATAAAAATATGGTTTTGATCTTTTATTGTATTATGTGGTGCCTCACATATATTGATTGGTGTATGTTGAGTCATCCTGGCATCTCAGGAATAAAACACACTTGATCATAGTATGTGATTTTTTTTGAGACTAGGTCTTGCTATTTTTGCCCATGGAACCACAGGCTCATATTGCCCAGGGTACCACGGACTAAAGCAATCCCCAGCCCCAGCTTCTCAGGTAGCTGGGATTACAGGTGCACACCTCCATGCCCAACTGTTTTTTTGGGGACAAGATCTTGCTGTGTTGCCCTAAGTGGGACTTGAACTGCAATCCCTAGCCCCAGCCTCTTCATAGGCTGAAGCTTATAGACACGAGCCACTGTGCCCCGCAGTATGTGATTTTTTATCATATTTTTTAATATGATCTCAAACTCTTTGCTAGTTTTTGTTGAAATGACTGCCCAACTTCTGTTTATTAAGATAAGTAGACAGCTGATTAGCTGACTGTGTGTGTGTGTGTGTGTGTGTGTGTGTGTTTATGCATGTGTGAACCTGCCTGTGTGTCAAATCTCCAGATATTTTAGCATTGGCCAAAAATTCCATTTTTCAGTACTTTCTAGTCTAAGAAAACCTGCTACTGGGCCATATTGGGCCTGTGGCACTCCACGGAAGTTCTCTTCCAGATGAGCCAGGGTTTGGGCTGATCTGACCTGCTTTGCAGACCTTGGTCGTGCAAGACTCACTTACAGGCAAGCCAGTGAGGGCAGAGCCTTCCAAGTTGCAGGCGCTGCTGTTGCAGAGTCAGAAACAGCTGCTCCATGCTGGCAGGACAGGAGGAGAACTGGTCTGCAGGGGTGTGGATGGGAAGGAAACTGGACTGATTAACTTTCCACTGTTTGTAAATACATAAATCCAAGGTGCCAAATAAGTAGAATATGTGGCCTTTAGATAAGGTACCATAAATCTGTCTTAGATAATTAACCTTTGTAAGAAGCAAGCATGTTCAGCACTTATTATCTGAAAAGGTGTAACGTAGCAAGAGTGAGCTATAAATAAAAGAGATGGAAAGCGCAGTTGCATTTTCAATTCATTATGGTGGGTTGTAGCTAATTAATTCATAATGCCACTGAATTGATGCTGCGTTATTTGTGTTCATGCAAATTACCTCTTAACTCACATTAAAAGATGAACACGTTGAGCAAGTTGAACTTTCAAAAAAGCAAACATCAATAGAAGACAAAATAATAAAGGCTGTGGTTGGTTATTCATGCTGCTCTAGATAAGATTATTATGTCAACATTTCCATTTGAAACTATTATTTTCAACAATTTATAACTCAGGCATAAAAATATAAATTCCACAGTTTTCTAAGTGAGTGCTATGGTATCAGCTGGGAAAGAAAACTTCTCTCCTCCATGTCTGCAATAACTTTCCTTGGTAAGTTAGCACAGACTTAGAAAATGGCTACCGCCACTCAGTGGGCCAGACCCTGGCCAGGTCTGGCTACTCTCTGACCTGGCCTGCCCCAGGCGTCCCCCTGGGTGAGTCCCAGCCAAGCTGGGGGTTGGAGGTTTCTTCATGCTGCCACTGCCCTCCAGTCTGAACCCCTTCCCTTTCTGAGATGTCCCCCTTCTGCCTTCCTGACCTTCCTCATGGCTCAGGATTTGTGCTCACCCAATGTGTGTTCACTGACCGTGTCTGACATGCCCAGCATGGTGAGCAGAGATGCTCCAGTCCCTTATTTTAAAATGCAACATTGTGTTTGAGTCTCATGGGAAGGGCTGGCTCAGGCCTTTCCTACTAGCTGCCCATGGGAAATAAAAATGGAGCGCATAGGAGTAGGCAAAGAAACAGGCATCACCATGCAGCTGGTAATGAGTACACCAAAGAAATGAAAAGGATGGCGTGATTGACGAGAAGACCCATTTAAACTGAGATTTATTTAATGCAGACTTTGAGGGGGTGAGAGTGACGTGATGGAAAAACCCAGCTGTATGAAGACCTGGAGTGGAGTTGCCAGACACTGGACACTGGAACGGAGGTCTTGGGGCTGGAGTGAGTTTGGCAGTTGGGAAGACAGGAGGGCTGGAGTTCCAGAAGCAGGTGGGGGAGGTGCAAAGCATGAGTCAGGCATGAGCAGCGTCAAAGGGCAGGTGAAGAAACCTATTACCCCTTTGCACCTGGTTGCTTGTCCAAAAGACCTCCTTCCCTTCTCTTCTTCACACAGTCACAGTAGAAGTACTTGAGACTCCCCTTTTACCACCTCCCAAACGGAGGTAGATTTATTCATTTATATTTTAATTGTACAGATAATAATATACAGTCAATGTACAAAGAAAGTCAGATGATGTCAAAAATAACATAAAACAAAATAAATATATAATTTAAAATAAAATATTGCATGTTTTATATATAATATATTCATAATTTCACTATCCAGAGATGAGTAACATTTGTTCATCTTGCAAGATCTTTTATTGTTGCTTGCAAAAATGATACAAGTACAAATACATTTAATACAAACCTGATCTTCCTGATTTATAAATGGCTTTTTTCACTTAACATGTTGAAATGTTCTATTTTGTCATAAAACATGGACCTACAAGTTTACTTTAAATGATGGCAAGCTTGATGAATGTGCCCCAGTCTAACCAATTTTGTGTTAAATGTGGAGATAATTTTTCATTGCGATAAACAATACTGCAAAGAACATCTTTGCACATTCCTCTTTGCGCACTTGTCTGACAGTTTGTTTTGGACACAGTTCTACAACTGGAGGGTATCAGAGGCTTTGGGTTATGAGTGCAAAATAGCAGAGTCCCATCCGTATAGGTTTTGAGGTCCCCCCCCAAGAAAACTAAAGAGCTGCTCTCACCCTCCCAGGTGGGTTCCTCACCCCATTTTGCTGTGAGGAACTGAGGCGAGGATAAAGGAATGAGGGACAGAGGCTAGACACTCCCCCAGGTCTGCCTGAGTTCATCTGGTTTCCTGGGGCCTGTGGGGCTTGAGCTGGACCCAGAATTGGAGGAATAGTGGGAGGGACCAGGGCTACTGGTGAGCACCTCAAAGTTCCAGGGGCAGGTAGGAACAAAGGCTTAGGCCTTGTATGAGGAGCTTTCTGTCTGTGGTGCCAGCCCTTCATCTTTCATTCACCCTCTATCCCTCCAGCTCTAGCATTAACGGGACAAATCATCAGTTATTTGGATCCAAATTTGACAAATTAAATTGCAAAGAATTAAATAAGTTGTAGATCAATACTATCTAAATGATCAATTAATCATTCATTGTAATTAAAACGACCAATTCTTAATACCTTTCAGTTATATTTTATTGCACAATTTCTAATTCAGAGCTTTTAGGCAATTGTATTGATTGCAGGTATACTTATACTTGGTAATCAAATAATTTATTAATCAGCACACCTTGTGATGGGAGATCCGGTTTAATTACCATCACTGAGGCTCAGAAGGTGGGTTTAATTCAGCTCGGGCTTTCGCAAGAGGCTAGAGTTTTGTCATTTCATTCTGCTTTGTGGTTCTACACGACACCCAAAGTGCTTTCTTTAGTGAAAAAGAATTGTAAGAAAAATAAGCATGTGTACTTAAGGAGAAGTTAAATGGATGAACTCAAGTGGTTCTTTAAAATTATATTTTAACTTTAATCTTTTTTCGTGGAGGTTTTGCAACTTAATTTATTCATTGTATGCTTGGAAAAGCACTCGCAGTAGAAAGGGCCTTTGGACGTATAAATGAGTACTGCCTTCATGATTACCTTGGAATACAAATTAAATACCAAGCATTTCACAATCTGCTTTCTTGCACCAATCAATTTTGAAATAAGTACAAATAAAATTTCTTACTTAACCTATGAATCTATTATTTCAGCAGCAATGCTGGACAACTGGTGGTTTGTTTGAACTTCCTCTAATGCTTTCTGAGCATCATTATATAGAGGAAATAATGACCTGTAATTCTGCAAGCCGATCCTGCAGGGCCCAGCTGGGTCTGAGCCTTCTCCTGGCTTCTCACCCACAGTCGGCCTCGATATGTCCCAGGAAGCCCCAGAGACTCAGAAATATAGTCATCCTGAGAAGGAGTGTCTCCTGGGTCTTTCTGGGGTCCAGGCACCAGTCTTTGATCTGGGCTTCCCCTCAATAATGGGCAAAGTTTCCACAGGGGCTTTGAGTCAAGTCCAGACTGAGTGTGTCAGAACTTCACAGTCATGACAGCACAGAGCTGAGATGCACAGGGGCAGGAGGAGTGGGGGAGGAGGCAGACCCTCCTCCCTCCCCCGACCCCTTCTCTGTCCTCCATGGTTGCAGGGAGCTTTTCGGAGGCACACCATCTCCACTTACCTCTACTGCTCCAGGTACTCTCTTCTCTCCAGAAAATGTGTGGTTCTCCATCAAGTCAGCTTGTCCTAGAAGCTGCTTGTCCAGGGTTCTCCCCACTCCGCAGGGAGGGTGAGGAGGTCTTGAAGTGATGCAGACATGAGATGCTGGGAAGACAGTCACCACCAACTGAACTTCTATGTGGGAACATATTTACTCACTTTCAACATTCATTGTTTAGCTGCTGGAGCTCAAAATGAGCAGGTGAGCAATGGACTGGCACAGTCCTGGTGCTGCTTTCCTACTTACTTCCCTCAAGGTTCCCATCTCTGCAAAAAAAGGTCCTTGCTGCTCAGTGCAGTGTGCAAGGTCTCCACGGGGGTAGGGTGGGGGGTGGAGGGGTGCTGTGGCAGAGAATTCCAAGATGGTCCAAGATTCCCACCCCTGATGTACACCCCCTGATAACCTATGTACCCCTTGCCCTGAGAGTGGGTGGGCCTGACCTAATCAGATGAGCCCTTGTCAGAGACAAACCAGAGATCAGAGACAGAAGATATCAGAGAAATATAAAGACAGATTCTCCTGCTGAACTTGAAGGATCAACTGCCATGATGAGGAGCAGGTCACACAGCAGGGATGGCTGTGGCCTCTAGGAGCTGAGCGCCTCAGTCCTATAATCACAAGAACTAGATTCTGACAGCACCCAGTCTGATATCACTTTCCTGACCAGTACCTTGGTTGCAGCCAGTGAGACCCGAGCAGAAGGCCACCTGAGCCATGCCCAGACCCCTGGCCGCAGAAACTGAGACATTGAGTGGCTGTTGAATAACTAAGTTTGTGCTATTTGTCTCATAATAGAAATACAAATGAAGACCCCGATGTCTTCATCCAGGGGCTGTGTCAGCCACTTGAAAGCATCTCCCCGTCACCATTGCCTTCTGACCTCTGGGCACTCTAGTCAACTCTACTTGTCTCTCTGCCCCAAAAGCCCACACTAAGACAACAGCTAAAGAACGTGCTGTTCTGCTGGGAGGTGGAGAGTATGCCAGCAGAGGTGGGAAGAAGTAAGATAGAGAAGGGAAAGCAGCCAGCAACGGATTGTTTTCAAGCCAGTTAACTGCAGGCAGAGCTTTAGGGGTACCTGGAAGACAGTGCAAAGGTGCCCAGCCACAGGCAGAGGAGGAGCTGCCAGCTGTGTGGAGCTGCAGAGAGGGGAGGGGGAGAGTTACTGTGGGGCAGTGGGTGGGCTGGTTGTTCTTCCACATCATCTGTGGTCAGCAAGCAGACAAGAGAGAAGCTCAGGGCCTGGCACTTGGAAGTCTGGTAGGGGGTACAGACCAGACCTTGGCAGCACTTGCTCCATCTGCTGATCTGCTCACTGAGCTCCCCCTGTGTCTCCATGGCAAGGCATGTTCCACCTTCTCGGGGGCCTCTCCGACCTCTCCTGCTTCTCCCATGCTCCACTGTGGAGCACTACTCCTCTAGCCTGTGCATGCAGCATCTCCTCCTTATCACTAGCTGGGCACACAGGGTGGTGTCTCCCTCCATAGCCCATGAACCTGACAGGGCCAGGCCCTGTGTCTCCAGACTCTAGTGAAGACTTGACGCTCCACGGTCCCGGTGACTGCTCACATCACCCGAGCACTCCCTCCCCTTTCCTCATCCTGTTTTCTTTCCTCCATAGCACCATCACCTTCTGGCTGTAATATGTGTTTGCTTATTGTCTATCTCCTCCCACTAGCATGTAAGACTCTAAAGGTCAAACACTGTGGTTTTACCAGCAGTGGGCACACAGAGCCGCCTGGCATAGGGTAGCCCTGGGCAGAAATCTTTCGGATAAATGAACGACACTGCAAGGTACTTAATCACAGTAACAATGACTGATTGAACCATTGCTGAGACTTCGTTCACCTTGACAACAAACCTCTGTTGCCCTTTTCAGATGAGGAAACTGAGGCACAGCAAGATTCAGTACTTTGCCCAAATAACTCAGGCCGCTGGTTAAGGAATTGGGAGTGAGCCCTGGCAGCATGACTCAGGAACCTAGACACTCAGCAAGCGTTCTGTACAAGTGAGTTCAATTAATTCCACACATTTTCCAGGGGGCAGGTAATACAACCAGGGGGTAAGAAAGAGGGAATTTTTGGTGCCACTGCAGCAGCTTGCATGGTAAGAGATGGATGTGGAGCTGATAGGGAAACTGATATGGTTTTCAACAAAGCCTGCAAATTAATCATACTTAATGAATGTGACTAATGTGTTAAAGGAATGAGCGATTAAAATATTAGCATGTCTGAACTTCTCCTCCCTGGTTAATTTCTGCTCCTCCCTAGGGTTACCATCTTTCAAAGAGGTAAGGGCAGAGAATTATCGAAATGGATTTTATGGAACAGAAATGTATTTTAAATGACTTAAATTGGGGATAGTCTGTGTAGTTCTCATGTGGCTGTCAGTCTTCACGTCTCGTTGCTCAAGCGAGGGACATGGGCTTCAGGGAGAGACTGAGACTGTCACAGTGACCAGAATGGGGCCAGGCATTTCCCACAGTAATGGTGTGGGAAGGAGACAGAAGAGGGTTCCCAGCAGCAGGGATGCTGATTACCTTTCTGTTTAGTCACAAGGTGAGATTGAGGGGCTAAGTGGACATGTCCTGGGACAGGACTGCAGGTATCACCTGGCACATTATCCAGGGCCATGTGTGGAACTTCCAGATAATTGCTGTGTTTTGAGGATGATCTTCAGAAAATTCTAGTGGTATCCTTAGAATATATTTCCCTCCTTGGCTTCATACACACCCATTACCATGGAAACATTAAAGTTACAGGGATTAAGAGGTATCGCCGAATACAACTCACGGACTTAAGGCTAGGAGATCCCATTGCTTATTGTCATCCTACTACCTCTGGCAACAGACCAGGTTCATCATGGAACTGTAAGGCCTCAGTGATAGGCAGGTTATATAAGTGAATGAAGTAGACTGCCAGCCAGTAATTATTTTATCCATCATTTTCTATGTGACATTACAATCTAATTAGGTCAGTTCTTGCAGTATTTAGAGAAGAGACAAGTGTGTGTGTATGTGTGTACGCACATGCCTGCGTACACACATAATTATTAACTTCTTATTGCTGTTATAACAAATTACTACAAGTTTAGTGACTTAAAATACACAAATTAATATTTTCCAATTCTGAAGGTCTTCTATCTGAAAGTTCTACGGCTGACTCTGTTTCTTTGACAATTTAAGTTTCTAAAGGTTTCCCGCATTTCTCAACTGTAGGTCCCCTACCTTCATCCTCGTAGTGAACAGTGAAAAGATGTCTTTTCTCTGATCTCCCTCTCTTTTAATGACCAGGTGATTACATTGGACTTTGCCAATGCAAACCAGGAAAATCTTCAAACCCAAGACACTTAATCACATCTTAAGTCTCTTTGCCATATAGATGAATATATTCCAGTTTCCAGAGATTATGGCATGAACAATGCAGGGAAAAAATAGTCCATCTAAAGCAATGCATATTTAGAAATACTCATCATTTGTAAATGCTAAACAAATCCTGCCTATGTGCAATATGCCTGTAAAAAATGCTTATAACTCTAATGTCATTACACTGAGTATTTGAGACCTCAAAGAACTGAGTGGAGAAAGATAGTGAGTCTCCAGTCTACGATCACTGACCTCTGATTTTAACAATTGATTTGTTAAGAAGACTTTATGGCATGTCTCCTATATGTTCATATATACACTTTGCTTTTGGACTTCTAGGAACTAAAAAGATCGCCAAATTATTGCTACTTCTTGCATTTGAATTTCAAAATAACAAAGATTAAAACTCTTGTTGTATGTAAATCATTTACATCATGTAAATTATTTCTTTAAATTGTCACAGCAATCTCACTTTTGTTTCCATTTTATAGATAAGGAGTCAAGGTTCAGTGTTGCCTAAAGTCATACAGGCAGAGGCAGAATTGGTATGAAAAACAGGTTGTACACGTTAAGCTTCTTGAGATAGAGCAGTCAAGGAAAGAGAATTTAAAACACGAAGGCAAATAACTCTTTGAGGAAAAAACAAGCATGCAAAAAAAAAATAGCAACAAAAAACTCCCCACTGAACCCAGATTGTATATATACATCCAAGCTGCAATATACCTATTACTCCATCTCCATAAAGGATACACTTTAAACCTACCCTTCTCCCATCTGCAATATTGGACTGGAGCCCAGAGAAAATGCATTCTTTCCCTTAGCAATGACTTGCTTTGGGGGAGTTCTGTCATCAAAATTGCAATATAGGAGACATCAGCTTCCCTGCTTTCCCACAAAGATTAACAATTATACAATTATTCACAAATACATCTCTGGGAAAGCTCTGGAGTTCACTAAAGAAACTTGAGCAACAGTGGAACAAAAATCCTGAGAATAACTGAACTAGAAGAAGAAAAAGCTTCATTTTTGCATGACTCATCCCACCCATCCATTTAAGCACTATTCAGTGCCAAGAGAGAACATGCCAGCTAGAAAGAGTTCCCTTTCCAGGAAAGGAATAGTGGGGGTGAGTTACTAGTTTCCCTAGCTTTTCAAGGTACTACACAGAGCTTATATTTCAGTTTTGCCATACCCAGATGGGCAAAGTGGAGACATATAGAGGCAGGTAGGAAAAAGGAAGGAAAGTAAAGGCTACCAATAACAGCCACAGTACAGATGTTATCAAGATTCACAGTGACCTGTTCTGGAAAAAACAACAGATTTTACCAAGGAAGAAATCAATAATTCAATACTATTTGTGTTTCTGCAACCAGTCCTGCCACTTCATAGGCATCTGCATCTGGCCACCATTATCCAGTCTGTACATACCACCTACTCAGGGCATCATCACTGCCTTTCCTGGTTCCTGAGAGCTAAACCTTGGAGATGCCCCTGAAGAACCAACATCCAAGCAACCTCTCTGGACCTCTCTTCCCAACAGGGCTTACCAAGAACCACATAGCTATCCATGCTTTGGGATCCCTGAGTCAGATAAATCAAGAACCTCCAGACCAAGTGTCATTACATGGCCCCAAATTTGGCACCTCCTAGACCTGAAGCCATAGCATGCCACAAAGTGTCCCCACCCAATGAAAGTTTTCCCTTACTGACCTCAGTCCCAAAATCTGAAATAGTTGACTGCTCCTTTAAATTCACAGACATCACAAACAAATCAGGGTAACAGCTCCATGTTTCCCAGGAGTTGCTCAACAAAGAATTTAAAATAATTATCCTACAGCTGCCCATAGAGTTAGATGATAACACACTTGGGTAATATAAGGAAAGCAATATAAGAATAAATGAGTTGAACAAATAGAAAAGAAAATAAGATGCCAAAAAGAAAATTTAAAGCTAAAGAATATGTTGATTAAAGACTTGAATACTTCAAAAGCAGTTTTGACCAAACAGAAGAAATAATTACTAAGCTAAAAGGGCAGATCAATTGCTATAATTCAATCAGAAGAGGAAAAATATAAAAAGAAATGAAGGAGAAAATGAAGTTTACTGGACTATGTGGCATCATGAGAAGAAACTATGTATACATAGTTGCAATCCCAAAAGGAGAAAAGAGGAAAAGCATATTTAAAGACATAATGACTGAGAACTTCCCAAACATAGGAAGAAATTTGGACATCCAAATTCATAAAGCTAGTAAGTCATCCTCAAATTTCATCCCAAACTATCTTTTCCATAGCACATTGTAAACAACTTTCTAAAAACAAAGAAAAAGTTAAAAACAGTGGGACACAAAAATCTGCATACAAGGCACTCTCCATAAGGCTATTACCAGATTTCTTAGCAGAGATCTTGCAGAGAGAATGGTATGGAAGTTACATGTTCAAAGTGCTAAAAGAATGAAACTGCCAACCAAAAACACTTTATGCAGCAAATTTGTTCTTTCAGGAATGAAGGGAAGGTACTTTCCCCAAGAAACATAAACTGTGCTTTACGAAAAAATATGATGAAAGGAGTTCTTCAAGCTGACATGAAAGAATCCTAACTTATAACCTTGAAGCATATGAAAATATACAACACATGAGTAACGGTAAACAGTCTGATTCAGATTATAAATATTATAATATGGTTCTGTGCTAACTAGTTAGCTCCAGTATAAAGGTAAAATAAAAGTATTAGGAATACACACACACTTAATTTGTAATGTATGTACAAGATAGAAAGTAAGTTGTAACATCAAAATATAAGAGTAGGAGACAAACTTATGCATTTGAAGCTAAATGTTACAAGTATAAAGTTAAATGGTACACATGTAAAGTTTTATGTATTCTCATTGTAACAAGAAAGCAAATCCACAGTACACTCACCAATCACAAACAAAATCAAACCGTAACACTATGGAAAATCATCAATTCACAAAGAAAGGTAGTAAAAGACAAGAAAGATAGAACCATAAAACAGATAATGATTAATAACCTGACATTATTAAGTCTATACATATTAAAAAATACCTAAAAGTGTAAATGCATTGAATTCTGTCAGAAGATATAAAATGTATTTTGCTTACAGAAACTTTCCATATAAGTGAAAACTAATAGAGAGTAGGGATAGTGATATTTATATCAAATAGAACTTTAATTCAAAAATGGAAAAAAGATGAAAATGTATTATATAATAAATGTATCAGTTCAACAAGCAGATATAATAATCATAACTTCAGAACATCTAAATATATTAAAAACTAACACGTCTGACATGAGCAATAGACAACAAAGCTGTGATAGTGTCCCCACTTCAGCAATAGCTAACTCATCAAAAACAAAAACAAAAACATAAAAAGGAAAAAGTTGCCCCAAATCAAACTTTAAACCAATTGACCTAGCAGATGTATATATATATATAATATATATATATAAATTTATATATATATATAAATATTTTACCTAGCAGTAATAGAATGCATATTCCGAGTGCAAATGTAACATTCTATGGCATGGATCATATTTTAACTTATAAATATAAATCTTAGCAAATTTAAGATTTAAATAATACCAATTATCTTTTCTGAATACAATGGTGTGAACTAGAAATCAGTAGCAGGAGGAAATATGGATAATTCACAAGTATGTAGAAATTAACACATCCTGAGAAAAGTGGGTCAATTTAAAAATTAAAATGGAAATTTAAAAAATAGCAAAACTTCACACAGAAAAATTGAAACACGACATACCAAAACTTATGAGATGCTGTAAAAGAAGTTTTAAGATGTATATTTAAAGTCATAAATGCGGTGCGGGCAGCAGAATCTGTACCCTCCATGGTCGGCGCATCCCACATGCACCGCACTGGCTCCACTTGCCTCTCGAGGTCAAGTGGGATGGAGCTGGGGTCAGCCAGGGCCCTGCTGGCACACCACCGCACACCTGAGCCCTGTGAAGAAGGGGGGGGGTTCACCACAGATCCCTCTGGGTTCCACTCCAGTGAGCCCTCATCAGGAATAAGTACCTCGAGATGATTTTCAACCACAGAAACCGAATAGGTGAGTACAGGAAGAAAGACCCTTAAACTTATGCCACCAGGGCAGGACTTGAAAAGAACAAGGTAAGAACCACCAAGCACTGAACTGTGAAAGCAAACAAAATAACTATGCCTACAATGTCACTAATGAGCTGTAAACAGAAACCTGGCACAGAGACGCTGTCAATAAGGGCACTGCAAGGGCCAGGCATGGTGGTCCATGCCTGTAAGCAG
>PVHY01028655.1:0-15022 GCA_004024945.1 Uropsilus gracilis | reverse complement strand
TAATTCAAAAGGACACATGTACTCGCATGTTCATTGCAGCCCTGTTCACAGTTGCAAAGAACTGGAAACAAACCAAATGCCCCCAAACAGATGATTGGCTAAAAAAAATGTGGTACATATACACAATGGAATACTACGCATCCATCAAGGAGGACAAACACATGTCATTTGCAACAACCTGGATGGAACTAGAGGGACTCATATTGGCAGAAATAAGTCAAAAAGAAAAAGAGAAGTACAGGATGGTCTCACTTATATGATGGATGTAGGGAAAAACAAACAAACAAATAAGAAAAAATGAAAACAACCAATGGGACTGAACTATGGAGCGAGAGAGGAGGAGGGGGAAGATAGAGGGGGAGGTAAACAACAGGCCAAACAACCAACAACTGAACATCAACTTAACCAATCAACAATTTGCAGAAAAATGGGAGGAGTGACTGAAGGGGGGGATACAGAGGGGGCATATGGAGGGAGGAGGAGGGATCAATTTATGCACAATTGTGACAAATCAATAAAAAAATAAAAATTAAAAAAAATAAATAGTGCAGTGGTAGCTCTGTGCTCAGCGTGTCACCTCCATATGCCCACGAGACTCACCAGGCCATAGAGGTAGGTGGTGGGACACATCTCCTTCAATGAAGAACTAAGCCCAGAGGTTCAGTTACGTGTCCAAGTTCCTACAGTGGGCAGTGATGGCGGGATCTGAGGCAGGTGGGTCAGGTCCTGGATCCTGTCTGACCTCAGAGTCTGTTTTGCTCACTGCAGACCACTGAGAGATATCAGTGGCCTTCAAGACAACAATCGATGATGTTAACAAGATTCAAGGACAGGATCTGGATTTCAGACAGTGCTTCTAGAACCAAATATAGAGCAAATGGGATCAGGAGCAAGAAGAGGAGGGATAACAGACTAGCTGGGAAGACAAAAGACAGAAGAAGTGATAGAATGTAGCTAGTAGAGACATCAGGAAAGGTGTAGAAAGCAGAAAAGGAGGAGGGAACCCACACCCCAAGACTCATCAGACAAGAATGACTTGGTGATCTTTCCACCCATGTGCAGAGAGGTGGTATCTCACATGTCACCTGCTAGAGCCCCAGGTGCCAATGAGTGAGTGTTGTGCTCTGTCATGTCCACTGTCCACCATCCAAGGTACCATTCAGATTTCTCAGTAAGGGAACACTAGGTAATATCACTGAGACTGGTTCACAGCTCCCTCCCTCTCTCTAGTCTGCCCTGGACTAATATACTAAAACTTAGCAAGGTACATTTTAGACAGAACTGTTCAGCACATTTTTCCCTTCTACAAAAAATAAGGGAGACTTTGTGTTTACTGCAGTTTGTAGTGTTCCCTGGATCATCCCCCCATTAGAGGTCATTTTAGGCCAGAGCTAAACTGCATCTGGGAATACCCCTGTCCCACAGGGGCCTTCAGGACAATGTCAGTCCCTGATGTAAATGGGAGATTTCTTGGAAAGCAGAGTCTTTGTACCTCAGCGAGTAGCTTGGTTTCCAGATACAGTTTTCTTTTTTTTTTTTTAAGATGGAATAATTGCCAAATAGACAAGCAAGTTCTCCTGCATGAGCAGATAAACTTGGAGGTAGGTGCTGTTTGATCTCACCAGGTAGGCTAATGAGATGCACATTGTTCTCCTTTTATTATAGAAGTTCTGTCTCTCATTCTAGTGTACTTCACCATAATTCATATCTTTCACTCCCGAGTGAACTGAACAAGGCATAAACAGGCATCACGTTCTTGTCTACAATAGATGTGAGTGCGTGAGAGATCTGGGACATCTTTTATACATTACTATTATTATAGCTACAAAGGCTAGGTGTGCTGTTAACTAATTCAGAATAATTCAGACTAATTCAGAATAACACAGAAACAAGTGCATGTCAGCTTACAAACAAGCAAATGCCTGGAGAAACTGCTTTCTCTCATGTCATCAGAAGGTATTGAGTTATGGATTACAGCATTCCACTAAGTATGTCATATTATGAAAAGAGTTATGCCTGAAGATACAGGAGCTTTTAGTTCACATCTTTACTTCCTGCAGACTGGGATACTAAGAGGGACCCAAAATATAGATGAGCCTGAAAATGAAAAGACCAAAACCAAAAAAGGCATCGAATGTTATGAGACAGTCGTGCCTACAAAGCCCAGTGTATCCTGAGGGCTGCCCATTCTCTTCTTCCCTCTGTGGTACCTCCTGCATCTACCTGGTTCAACAGACTATTGGCTGAATTGCTAATTGATTCTTAATAAAGAAGCATCTGTCTCAACTGAGGAAAATAGATATTAAAGGCTGAAGGAAATTCTACCCTTCAAACTCCACAGAAATTTTGCTGGAATCAAGATCTGAATTATTGCCTGTAATCAACCTAGATATACACTTGCCTAGATTCACCTAAATATACACTTGCCACAGGCTGGACTGTGACTAAGCATGAAGCCTGTGGGATAGGGCTCTGCTGGCCCCAGTCTCCCATTCTGGAACAGATCATTCTCACCCAGAATGCTCCTGCTTTCTGTCTGACAAATTCAGGCACAAAAGAGTACTTTGCTGTAAGGATTGAAAAGACAGGTAGGAAGAGAAATCGTAATAAATATTGGCTCTAATTATTATTTCATGACTCACTCTTGATTTCCTTTTTAATAATTTACATGTAGTAGAACTTCACATAATGATAATGAATAATCAAACCCGCATATTTTAAGCTTAAAAAGAGATCCGAATTTGAGTAATGTAAATACAGCTATACTGTTTTTAAAATAGCAAGTTATTCCACAAAAGAAGTTAGTGAGGCAACCTTTAGCTGTGATCCCAAGCTAGCAGAGGTGGTGTCAGTCACCATCAAAACCATTTTCATACATTTTCCGAAAATCCAGGTTCTCCTGTCATTTACATGATACTGTGTTCAAAACAACATGACAATAATCTTCAGAGGTTTCCAAAGTAAATCTAGTTTCACTAGATAATTACTGGTTAGAGTGAAAAACTTAGATTAAATCAAGTAAACTATAATTCAAAAAGTACCAGTATACTAAAGTTCTTTCCTTATGATAATGAGATGAAATAAAAGGATGGATGGATGGATGGATGGATGGACGGACGGACGGACGGACGGACGATGGATGGATGGATGGATGGATGGATGGATGGATGGATGGATGGATGGATGGATGGATGGATGATGGACGGACGGACGGACGGACGGACGGACGGACAGACGGACGGACGGATGGATGGATGGATGGATGGGTGGGTGAGTGGGTAGTTGGATATAGTCTGCGCATGTTACATATGTGAATTACCTCCATACATGTAGCTATGAGGTGTAGGTATGCATGGCTCAATATCACCACCTACTGGCTATAGTAACAGTCAATTATCTAACTTCATTGATTCTCAGTTTCTTCAGCTTAAATTGTTGAGAACAGTCCAGATATGCAGGATAAATTAAAGACAATGCAAGCATCATTACTAGCTTTTGGTTGATGATGATAAAAATTCTTATTTATTTATATTTTATTTATATTATGAATTAATATGCAAATGTTTGCATTAATAATAAATACACAATAAATAAGAAATGTATTGGTACACCTATTATTGGCATTTACTTAATGAACTCATTTTTATTTTGCATCCTGTATGTCAAATTCAGGTCCGTGTGCCTTTCAGGAACCTGGAACCAAATCTGGGGGCGTTTCAGGTATCAGTCTGGGCCCTCCTCCATCACTGGAGACTTTCTGACCACCAATGTCCTGGACTCTGTCCTGGACCCTGGAGATTCCATGGGGAACATGGAGCGATGACTGAGGCCACTACAGCACACTGTCATAACACTTCACACAAGTAACTGCAATGTTGATATGAAGGCAAAGAGGATCCTGAGAAGCAGAGGGAACAGGAACATCAGAAGATGGGGACCAGGAAAAGAGTGAATATGATTTTGGGGAAGAGCTCCCATAAGAAGGAAGGAGCAGCCTGGGAGAGAGCCCAGAGTGACCAGCAGGGAGTGAGGGAAGGTGGCACAGGAGAGCTCACAGGGCAGGAAGGAAAGGAGGTCACAGCCCTCTCCATGTCTGGGCTCCCATGCCACTGCAGACACTGAAGAAGTTTAAAGAAAGACCAAGGATCCAGTGTCCTGTGGTGTGGTGATCAGGAATCCCTGGCAGCCCTGAGACTCAAGGCTTCCTGAGACTCAGGGCTTCCAGTTTCCCAAGCCCCTGGCAGAAGGAAAACTGTTGCTAAAACACTCTTGTAGGAGCAGATACATGGTCTCAGCAAATGTGGTTCCTGCCTCTTAAAGGGAGTATAAGCTGAGGATATATACCCCTGGACACATTTGCTGATTCAGAAGGTTTGTCCTACAGACAGGTGGTGCCTCTGCTTCTGTGAGAACTACCTGTACACCTTTGGAACCCAGAACAACCATCTAGAAGTCACCTTGGCTCCAAGTGTAGTAGGTTATTTGTCTGATTGTTCTAGCTCAAAGTGACATGGTGTCATCCTTCCCACACTTCCAAGCAGGAGTCCCAGACAGTCTTTCTACTCTCCCTTGAGATTCCGTGAGAATCACATTCCTGGGATCAGTTGGTTATGATTTTGTACCTGAATCTGTCTGACAGAAATTTATTTCTATTTCTGAGCATTTCAAATGAGAAAGTTTGTATTTACCATACATTATAATTACGTCGGTTCACTTATTTTAAAACTGAATCATCTAACTTGAAGAATCATAAATCAACACTTAGAAGACTTCTGATTAGATTATTTGGATTTAAAAGATCTCATAGGTATTTTAATGCCTGTAAGACATGTCTTCATATTGAGAAGACATCAGAGGACACCACGGTGTGGTGTGAAGGGGTTGGGTGGTAGCCTGGTGGCATCTTCCCGAGTGATCTGAACATAGCTGACAATGAAGAGGAAAACAGAAGCAACTCTTTAAGGTGTATCAACAAGTGGAGAAATGTGAGGGGCACTAAAGTTCAGAAACTAAGAAATTCACTGGAATAACATATAGAGACATATTTACTGAAACACTTAGAACTGAGTGTCTTATTAGCCAGATGACAGCATGATTTATGGTCTAAACTGGAACACTTTTGCAAGGGAAAGGGATGATGCTAATAATGATGCCAGGTGTTAGAAGTGACCAGGATCATCAGGAGGAAAGGTTCTGATCTCAAGATGGTGAACACTGATCCACTGTCCTGAGTGATTACATAAGCATTAGCGGAAATCTACACTATCTTTTGTGTTCTTTTTAACAGATGTGCTTCTTCAATGAAGAATTATTTTTTCCTCTCCTTTTCCTACCTCCCTCCCTGCCTGCCTGCCTCCCTGCCTCCCTGCCTGCCTGCCTGCCTGTCTTCCTTCCTTCCTTCCTTCCTTCCTCCCTTCCTTCCTTCCTTCCTTCCTTCCTTCCTTCCTTCCTTCCTTCCTTCCTTCTTTCCTTCATTCCTTCCTCCCTCCCTTCCTTCTTTCCTTCCCTTCCCTCCCTTCCTTCCTTCCTCCCTCTTTCTGTCCCTCTTCCCTCTCTCTCCCTCTTTCTTCTTTCCTCCTCCCGCCTTCCTCTCATCCTTTTTCCTTTTGCATTGATTTAACATACCCAGTTGACTCAGTTGGTGCCTTTGGTCTTGGAATATCTCCACTAGGGAAGGAAAGATTCGTTTATCCAATATCTTTTGAAATGTGCAAATTCAACATCCACATGACTTATTGGCAAGTCAGGAACCTGCAGGCCAAGGTTCTGTGGCTCCCAACTTCCCAGTGTTCAGCACACATGATCAGGACAGATCAGGGCCCTACCTTCAAAGAGCACCTCAAAAACGAACTTCTTCCTGTGACTCAGCAAACTTCAACCCCCATAAATGGAGACAGGATATGAGGCTGGAGTTTCCTAGTATTTCAACTAACCAGAGGGGAGGGGTAGCGTGGCTGGAGGAGGATCAGCTGTGAAATGGGATTGATGTTTAAATCCAGACGCATGGGCCATCAACTGGTGACCTGGCTCAGGTGGCTGATCCCTCTGTTGTGAGTTAGCTCACTGGTGAGGTAAGGACAATGCTATCACCCTCGGAGGATAACAGATGACATGCAGAGTAGTCTCTCCCCTACCTGGCACTTGATAAAGAGCTACTGTGACACACTCGCACCTGGAATAATAACTGGAGGCAACAGAGACTCAGCTCTCTGGGCAGGGAGATGATATGCAGGCGCCATTTGTTTAAAATCATTTCTGACCCTAGAAAGATAATAGGATCAGTGTGCTACGCAATTTCCAAAATACACCTATCTCACAAGAAGGAGGCGCTGCCTACGCCTGTGAGAGACATGGTCCCATCTCAAGTTGGGCAGGGCAGTCTCTGCCGTAGCCACAGCCCAGAACTCGCCTCCACATGCTTCAAGTCCATGTCTCACCATCCTGGCCATGTGGACTTGGTGAGGTGAATATCAGGCCTTGCACCTGCAGCCCTGAGGGGCCTATTGCTCATGATAAACCCCTTTCTCAGCGTCTGCCCAGGTGCTTGCTTGGGGAAATACAAAACGAGACTGCTGAATATACAGTCTTGGTGTTTGACCTGGTTTTACTAGGCTGCTTTTCCTTGAAATATCCTTGGCTTTCCTGCACAGACACACTCCATGCCCAGGTCCCACTTGTGCTTATGTGGCTTGTTCAGTGAACTCCAATTCTATTTATGAATTCTCTGCCTTAGCAAACTCCATGTATCCAGGGAACAGCTTTCTCAGACAATGCATCATTTTGAGGTATGAATTTGGTCAAAAGTGCTGTCTCCCAGCCCCCTGGATAGACCCAAGAGTCACTTAGTCTGCTGCAGTGCCCGAGACACCCAGAGGTGGCTTCGGCTCTCAGGGGGAAGCACCGAGCTCATCAAGTTCTTGTCTTGACCATAAACAGAAACCATTTCTCCTGAGTTAAGCACAGAGGAGAGTCTCTTTCTCCATGTAAATAATCTTTAATTGTGAGGAGGTTAATTGTTGTATTTTAAAGACCTCGAAGAGTCTATTTAGTGCTTGCATTGCATCTTCAAAGTATTTTGAAGTAGGAGAAATTGAGATAGTTACAAAAAGAGTTCTAGCATAGCAAGTGAAGATTCATAAAGATGACACTACTAAAATGGTAGATTTCAGGTGTAAGTCCCCACCCCAGGTCATGGCTAAGGTCTCAGAAATGGAGGAAGTTGTGGGGGTTATCTGGACAGCCCTTGGGATGCATCAACATTTTCTCCAGAGAAGTATCACCACTACTGGGATTATAACCACATGGATTGGATGTCCATACCAGACTACTAAGTCCTGTTCATAGGTTAGTTTTTCCATATTCCTGCCAAGTTTTATCCAGGGGTATGTGTGAAGTCCCCTCGGAACTCACAAACTCAATTTGCACAATAATAATTTGGAAATGTCATTTCATATCTTTTCATGGATTTTTGTCTTTCCAATCTGATGACCAATTTCTGTAGGGGAAGTTTTATAGCTTCTCTATTTTAAGCATCAATCATTAAACATTTATTATCCTGCCTTACGGTAATCATTTAATAAGGGTTATTAACGATTAATATGTTAATGCATTGAAGCTGTTAAAGTATTTATCTAAACACATAAATTTGTTTTAAGGGTGATTTTGGCACATGCAAAAAAATCCAATTTTGGAGTTTATATTTATTAGCAAACACATAACTCAACATTTCAAATTCCCCTAGAACATCAACCATTGATTCCACTGCTTTTGAAAAATGACCGTATAGGTAATGGTTGAAAATGAGAGCCCATTGAGATGGCTAAAGGAAAACTGTTTTCATGTTTGGACCTGAATTAGTTTTGAACATACACATCCATTTTTCTTTTAAATTGTAGGTTGCAATGAATATGATTCGTTTCTTTGGTTTATGGCACCATTCTCAGATTTGCTGTGCCTGAAACATGCTGACCTCTTACTCATTTGGCAAATATTGATAGAGTTTCATCTGTGTTTCTGGCACCAAGTGACATGCCGAGGACACAAAAGCACTCATACATAATCCCTGTTAATTTGTAAATAAGGAAAGGAAAAGAAGCGAGCTACTTACTGCTTATCTCATTCATTCAACAAATATTTACTGGGTGTCCAGCATATAAAAGGCATGAGGATACAGCAGAGAATAAAATACATAAGCCTGGCCCTTGGGGATTTCCAACCTTGGGAAAGAGAGGAAACAGGACTGAAAATGCCACAAGATGAAAAGATGGAACTGAGTATAAAGGAGGTGGGAATGTCTGGATGGGAGGGGGTGTGATGGCAAATGAGACCAGTGTCGGCTCCTGCTGAGAAGGGGGCATTTGAGCAAAGATCCTCGAGTTGAGAACATAGGCTAAGCAGATTACCCCAGGGTAAAACTTTTGCTGATAGAGTGAGGATCAGCAAACTGCAGCCCCTGGGTCAAATTCTGCCCCCTACTATTAATAAAGGTTTTTGTTTCTGGTTTGTTTGTTTGTTTAGTTTTTTGGGTTTTTTGTTTGTTTGTTTGTTGTTTGTTTTAGCACAGTCACCCCTGCTTATGTGTGTGCCAGAGGTGTTGCTTTCACGCTCCAATGGCACAAGATCACATGGATTGCAAAACCATTTCTAGAAGGTTTGCTGAGCCCTAAAGGTGGGAACAAGCAGAACAATTGGGAGAGAGGAAAGGTTATTTAGTGAGCAGGGCAGGGATAATAGGAGAAGGCCAGGAGGCTGGTGGAAGGTGCTTCTCTTTTGGTTTTACTTCCCCCCACCCCAGGATCTCTGTTCCATATGCAGCCTGTCCTGTCAATCTGGCTCAGACTAATACACAGTCAACAGCACCCATCTGTGGCTGTCAGCATTCAAGAGTATCAATTTCCTAAATAAATCCAGATTCCTGACTTCTTCATATGTTTTTTGCTCCCTGGTCACCCAGAACAAATACAATTCTACCATCTCCCATCTCTGCATGTTCATACTTGTGCCATGATTTTCATTTGAAAATTCAGCAGGAGACTGTGAGAGCATCTTAAATGCCCAACATACAATGGGGGCTGCCTGAGCCTGGGTCATTTCCTTCACTCTTCTTCCTCTATCACTGAGCCTCAGAAGGAAAGACTAGCCAGAGGTTTAACAGACTCAGATCCTCTAACTGGCCAGAGGCTGCTTGGGTCACATGCAAAGAAGCAGTGGATGTTCATCACTTAATGCTTGGGCCTGAGCTATTATTCCAGGATATTGTTAAGGGTGTTGCTTTTGGGAAAAGCATCTAATTACTTTTCACTTTGCTTTTGGCAAAATCTAATTACAGAAGGGCTTTGGCTGTTAGGGAGGATCATTTTGACCCTTTTATTGATTACATGTATATATATATTTTACATTATTGTATATCCTGAGGTTCTCCTACTATGTCCCCCGTGAACCACTTGTCTTCTTAATTTTTAACTGGAAATACTGGCGTAAAAGTCAACGAACGGAGAGAAAGAATTTCACCTACTAGAATAACAGCTTCAGGCCATAGGGAGCTGTGCACAGAAAGCTGAATGATTCAGCCCAAATCAAATGTAGAGAAGAGTTGTTGACAGAAGTGAGGTCACCACAGCTTGAGATCAAGAGACCAATTCCTAAGTCCTTTGGGAGCAGAGTCTCCAGGTGTGCTGGAGAAGGTAAATGGTTGAGTTACTTAGTTGAACTACCTGGTTGAGAAAAGGCATCTTTTTCCTACAAAAAAAGTCTTTCTTTTGTATATGATTTCACTCACATTGTAAACAAAAGGATGAATTAAATGGAACAAAAATAAATTTTTGGATGATTAATCTGAGAGAAGGTGAGAGAAGGGAAGGGGGTTAAGTCAGGACAGAGGGACAGTGGTGAAGGGCAGACTTGGACTTGTTTGATGACCTTACTGTAGTAGATACTCCTGTTGATTCTCAAGGATACACACCTGAAACTATATAATAGACCATTGTCTTGCTACTTCCAGCAAAACAAAATAAAATTCAAAAAAAGGCAAAGTTTGGTAGTCAGTTTGACTATATTACTTGGCGAAGTGCTTGTGTTATGTGTACATCTACACAAACATATAAATATGCCTAAGTTAGAAGTCTACACCAGCTGACCTCAAGCAGAGACAATTTCTCCCCAGAGGCTGTTGGAAATTTCTGGAAAAAATGTTGTATTATCACTTTTAAGTGGGTGGGTGGAGGACTGCCATTCTATCTAGTGGGAAGAAGCCAGGATGCTGTTGACTGCGGTAAGTAGGAGAGCTCCCACCCAAACAAATAATTATCTGGAATAGAAGATCAATAGCAATGAAGGGAGAGACTACTGCCTGAACTCAGCAAAAGGCCAGTGATCTTAGTAGAAGATGAAAGCTCAAAATAGCAAACGTTATTGTGGCAATTTCAAGATTTCATCTCTGTGCAAGTTACCCAATAAATGTTTGAGAGAATGGGGTACAAAATCATCCAAAACACTGTGTTTGCAAGTGTGTGTGTGTGTGTGTGTGTGTGTGTGTGTGTGTGTGTGTGTGTGGTATGTGGGGTGTGTGTATGCGGTATGTGATGTGTGTGGCACATGGTGTGTGTGTAGTGTTGATGTGTGGGCACTGTTTGATGTGTGTATGGTGTTTTATGTGTATGTGGCCACATCTGCTCAGGCATGGGCATGCACACAATGGCACAGCAGCTTTGCACTAAGCAGCCTCAGTGCGGGGGTGGATCTCACATGATGAACGCATGACCAAATTCTATTTTGGGACTGGAGGGCAGTCTTTGGGTTTGTTTCTTGAGTGAATCAATCAAGCTAAGAAGAATACCAGGGCAGAGGCCCTCCTGCCCCTAGAATTGTTGCCTCTGGTGTGGAACCTGAGACCTCATTGAGGATTTTGGCTACAGAAGCAGTGCAAGGCTGCTGGCCACAGGCCTGGTAGTGAACAGGGGCAGGACCTGGATAGGCAACTTCCAGGCCACTGACTACCAGGGACAGGTGAACACTGGCCTCTGGGAATGCTTGACCTGAACTTATGGTTATGACTTGATATCTTTTCTTAAAAAATTTCATCTAAACAAATTTTGATCAAACAATATGGAGCCACTTGGTGTAAAGTAGCTTTTACACAAGGTCTGAGAATTCCACAAAATGCCAGTGATTTCCCCTTTGAGAAAGACAAGAAAGAAGTTAAGGAGGAATGCATAGGAATCCACAGATACTTCCTACAAGTGTCCTAAACACCAAATGACTTGTGATCAACCAAAAGCCAGAGCCAACCACCTGGTACCAGGGTTGGGCCAAAATGTCACCTCCGTTCCCAGAATCCCAGAGCCACACACAGGGACAGCAGAAGTTCCGTTTTGATATCTTTAAAAATAATGACCTGTTTTCCTCTAGAAAGAGTGACAGTTTGCTTTGACTGCCTCCAAACAGACACAGCACACAGCTGGGGGGACATAGGGGTGTCCCCAAGACTCACCGTTAAGCCACTTGGAGTTGTACTGTGCGGTGCGGAGGGGTGGCAGGAGACCCAGACTGCGGTAGATGGCAGGGTCACGCCCTGGGAAGTCCATGGCCGTGGCCGCATACAGCTCCCCGCTGGCTGTGAGGAGTGCCGTGGAGTTGTGTTGGGGGCTGTAGGGGCACCGGGCCATGCCACTGATATGGTCGTGGATCTCAGTCAGGTTGCTTAGCTATGGGCAAAGGAGAGAGCACAACCAGTTACTCCCAGGGAAGTACTTGGTAGTGCTGATATTATGTCTTCCCTCCACTGCAAACAAAGCATTACTATAAACTTTCTCATCCTGACAGGACAGGAGGCACTTTCATATTCTGATGAGACCAGCATGTGGGAGTGATGGCTGGGCCATTCCTGTGCAGGTCCTGACCCTGCAGGGTGAGCGCTCACAGGCAGGAGGAAGACTGTGTGTGGCCTGTGTAATGCATGCAGCAGTGCGGCTATTTCCCCTCTGCTAAAAAGCCAATTTCAATATTTATAAAGGCAGAAACCACAATAAAGAATTATGTACAAACGTATTCACATAAGTGAATCCAAATATTATGAGTAAACCCGAAGTGTGTGCACGGGTGAAGATGTGTGGATATTCAGAAGCATGTAGTCTAGATAGTCAAGATATTTATTACAAGATTTTATTTCTCTGCTTTCAGGGAGACAACTTGTTAGCTTGTGGCATCTGCTGTGCATACAGCTTCTCATTTGCTGGATTCCCAAATGGAAGCAGGCAGGCAGGATTCTCGGAGGAGGGGAGCAGGATCTTTGCTAAGTGTGTTGCTTCTCTCTTGTCCTGGAGGTAAGGGCGCAGAGAGCAGGGACTCTGCAGGCTACTTGCTCTTCTGCTCAGCAGACGTGGGAAGTGAATGAACCTATTCTTCAGAAAGGAGACCCAGTGGGTCACCATCCCATGGGGTGGGTGTAGAGACTGAGGCCCAGTAGCATCAGAAAACACTCTCTCCAGGAACTTCCTACAAGTCTGGCTTCTCTGCTCCTGTTTCTCACCTTACTTCCAGCAACTGACTTTAATTGGAAAAGAACTAACAGTAAAATCAGATGTTAAATTCAGGGCTTAAAGAAGGTGTGCAGCCAGGAAACTGACACAATACTATTTCTTCTTCATAGTCCCTGGGGAAGCTCAAGTTAATATCCGTATTAGGGAGATGATGTGTGGCCTTAGTCCTAGCACTGTAGGGCAAAGACCTGGGCAGAGGATGACCCATCTACCCAGATGAGGGTAAACACGACTAGGCCTGTTTCTCTGTTTTCATTTTCAATATGATTTTTTACTCCCTGTGTCAATTATAGTTTCCTCATTTGCACAGTGATTTTAGGCCATTTTCATACTTAACAGCATCCCTCCGGTAAGGCAGAATAAGAAAAAAGAATGCATTTTGGACTCAATTTTATGGTCAACAGTAGGGTGAAAGCTAATAGAAATCATTGAGGCACATAAATAAGTTGAATCCTACAAACCACAATCATTTCCAGTTCCTTCTATAATTAGCAGCTGTGATTAGGAATAAAACAGCAAAAGAAATATTTTATTTAACAAAGATGTTTTTTGAATTTAAAGCAACTGCTTGGAGAATAGAAACATATTTAAAACAAGGGCTTTCATGGAAATGCTTGCATCTTCCTGGCCCTGGGTTCTGTCTGGGTGGGAAAAAGCCTACCGTGCGGTTGGTGCAGACAGGCGTGAAGGCATTGGTTCCACAGGTGAAGAGCCGGTCACCTGCCACCAGAAGCACCCGGATATAGTTCTGACATTCCTCCTGCAGATAAAACACAGGGGCCCCATCAACACACTGAGCTGTGGAGAGCTGAGCATGCACCCATTCTGTCAGCTGGTAAATTAAATGCCAATTACCTACTTGTTGACCAAAAATTCACAACAGAGTAGTTACATAATCTGACTCCTGCTATTTTACACACTTGTCTAAAGGACATTATTTATGAACATGCATGCCTGTTCAGTCCCAATCATAAAGCCTTTGCCTTCTTTAAATGAATGTGATTCTTTCTGAAATGTGGTTGAACCACAGCACAAATGCTAAGCCGCCTTGAACACATTCTAGGCAGAAAGATAGCAAGGCCCTGACATCAGATGTTGCTCATGAAACACTGTCTTAGAAAAGTTCCCCAGGATTTTGGGAAAATAAATATTTTCAGGAAAGAGGTCACATGTAAAGGCTACAGACAAATTGGCGCACATTTGACAGGAAGTTCTCTGTGTGGCATTCATAGCCAGAACCTAGAAACAGCTGCGATTCATTGAAGGGAAAGTCAAATAGGGAAAGACGTCCTGGACACATGGGGAGAGAACCCTGGCAAGGATGACTTCTAGTCCACTGTATTTGTGATGTCTGCAGCTCACTCTCAGAAGATGAGAGCATGCATTTGGAGGCCAATAAGTTTCAGCCTTCACTCAGAAGCATCAACTGGTCAGGTTTAGGAGGCACAAAGCTGGAGGCCAAATCTAGGCCCCTTAAAAAAATTAGAATAGAGTCATCCACAGAAAAACAGAGAATTAGTACCTCAGAGGGGAGGGAAAATGAGGGGACAGAAAGGCCCTGTAAAGAGGTGACATGAGGTAGGTTTTAAAGGTTGAGAAGGATTTACCAAGGCTTCCCTTAGAAGGTACCACTTGATACTTGCAGGTTTTTTTATTTTTTTTGAGTAAAAGTGAGAAAAGATATTTGAGGTGGGAGAACAGACTCCATCGAGGTGCAGGGTGTTTTTATTGTGTATAGAAGAGGTACATCTAAGCTGGAAGTCGGGGACAGGGACTCATGATCTTGTGTCCTATTCTGAACTCAGTGGAGCAGAGGAGAAGTCTGTACCTCAGGTAGTTTCACCCGAGGCAGGGTTGTGACTGAGGGCCACTGGGAATTAGAATGGAAGTTGAACCAAGACAGAGCACAGAGTAGGGAAGGAAGCTTTTCCAGCCCTTCCACTTCCTGGCTGGGATATGATGGGGTGAGAGCAGACAAGGAGGGGTGTGAACTTGGTGACTAACCAGTTAGTTAGCGTGGGAGATGCTGCAGGCGGCGGGATGGCTGGGACCACTCACTGCCCCATAGGAAGGTGAGGATGACAGAGCAGTCAGACCTGGGAACCAAACAAAGTCCCAGAAACATGAGCCTGCCAGGGCCCTGCTGGTCAAGAAGTGTGAATGACTTCCTAAACTGACTTCCTAAATGTGAACTGAAATATTAAGAGAAGGTTGGGTGTGGTGGCACATGTCCTTAATCTCAACCTTGGGAAGCTGAGGCTAGGAATCACTTGAGTCCGTGGGTTCAAGGCTACCCAGGGCAACATAGCAAGACCTAGTCTCAAAAAATAGCCGGGCATGGTGGCGCGTGACTGTAATCTCAGCCTTGGGAGGTTGAGGCTAGGGATCACTTGAGTTCGCGTGTTGGGACTACCCTGGGCAACATAGCGAGACTCAGCCTCTAAAAAAGGAAGGAAGGAAGGAAGGAAGGAAGGAAGGAAGGAAGG